>JAOBRG010342625.1:0-14321 GCA_027574985.1 Umimayanthus nakama | reverse complement strand
TTGCTGTACCCGCAGTAGTGTGCAGTCGCCAATACTGTAGCGGTAAAGTAATGGCTTTTTCTTGCGTGTCACGGTCAGGACTTTGCACTTTGAGATATTGAGCTCCATGTTATTAATGCGAGTCCAAGTGGCAAAGTTTGATAGGGCCTGCTGTAATTGGATACAGTAAAGGCTTGGTTACCTTTCCAGGATTTGTGAAATGGGCTGTTTTGATACGAAATACGTTAAAAGTGCAACATAAAACTATGAGTAACCACAAACAGCAATAGGAAGCATTTATCTAGTCAGGTTTTTCTTTCTCCTCAAGTGTTAGTCACTCTATCGGTTAATAGCAGCTTAATATACGCGAACGGAAATTCGGAGCAATTCAAGAGTTTGTTAGTTAAAATGTCTTTGTATGCACTGGTTAATTACGTGTGCACATGGTCAGCCGGTAAATGATGTAACAGATTTCGAATAGCAAATTACTTTGTTTCTTGGTGTTACAATATGCATTGTGACGGGTTTTGTGTCGCTATGTAGTTGAGGATACAATACACTACTTAAAGCTACTTTATAGGTGTACCAGAAAAGAAACAAACAACTGTTAACACAATGATTTAAACTTTTAAACTAGATCAAAGTTAACATGACATTTTGTTGATTAAAAGCTTTAAAGAAGTTTAGGATCTAGTAGTTCATTTTTCAACATTTTCTTTAAGTTTACCAGTTGCTGTCTTTTTCCTCATGTCGTTAAGCGGCGAGTTCCACTGCTTATTAAAAATAGCATAGATACATAAACTGGTGTTAGAGTCCTAAAAAGACCATGAAATTTATAATTGATGAGCTCGGTGGAATGTCTCTTCTTGTTGTTCCTGAATGGTTGTATCGAGAGTTGAAGTATCTTCTGTGAGGCCTACATATATGTCATTTTGCCTTTTCGTCTCACCACGGTGGCTTGATACATCTAGAGAGCCGAGCTGGCTTGGATCCATAGTTGCGTGATTTCTCAGGCTCGGCTTAAGGTGTAGGTGATTTCTTTATCAAGAGTTCTGGAGTGTGGTAAGCGTTAAATAGTCAAACAGTTTGTCTCATCGTGTGTCTCATGGCTTCAAACTTCCGTTTGGGGGTTCAAAATCGTTGTTTTTTGTACTGGAGCTTCGGGTAAGCTTTACTTCAATTTGTATGGATGAGATCTGTTGCACATGGAGCACTATCAACAAGAGCTACATTCGCTTGAAACTTCATTTAATACAACCCTAAGGCACAGCTGTGCTGGGGTTATCTTCGTAAGTTTAACAAACCTCTTTAGTTTGTAACACGCGGCTGTTGCTGCTGTTATCTTCACATGCTTTTTTAAATCCGTTCAAACAGCTTTGCGGCCATAAAACATTTTAACTGTCCAAAATGGGCTGAAGTGGAAGTGTCGATCTACTACTTACAAGAAAAACGGAAGGTTTTAATTGACAGCACGGTTTTCTAAATTCACGTCTCGAACAAAAAGAAAATTAAATTCCAATGACAGACGGAGTTTTGTTTTAACAACGATTAACTGTAGTTTTACTAGCATGCTCTGGGTTTTTTTGCCTTGCCAGTTTTGCTTTACCCTGCGGTCAGAAATCTGTCACACCACCACAGAGAACGAAAATGTCTCGTTCTTTGTGGCGATATGGGAGATCTCTGCTCGAACGGTAACATTGTTTTTATTTTTACTTTTGTGTGCGCTATTGCGTGTTTTCTTAGCAATATTCACTCTTACTACTACAATGGGTTGTTTCGTGATCACAACTTTACTCTTAAGCAAAATCCATTTTTACACTAAACGACCTTACAACTTCCTTCGAACCCCACCCGAGTCAGAGATTTTTTTCTCTTTCTCCGTGTAGGCCCATTTTCTTTCCAGTGCTATCGCTCAGAATTAGGGTATTTTGGGGATCTTTATTAGAGCACTTCAACTGACTTTATTACAACTTGCTTTGATGGCCATGGACTCCTTTTTTCTCAGCATTAAGAGACGAAACTTTCATTTCTGTCATATTTTGTCGGGATTTGCATTGTCGGCCGATCGGTCAAATTTTTCAGTCCATTGCCGAGATTCATCAAAAGTGAATCAAATGTAACCCAGTGTTATGCGAAACTGTATAATAAATTTCTTTATCTAGAAACAAGCCCGGTCTTTCTAAAGTATTAGAAACAAAATGGCGGCTCAAACCAATTTCTGAGAAAGTAAGCTCATTCGTAAATTTTAAAAAAGTTTATCCTTATGTTAGAGCTTTCCCGCGGCTTTCGAACAGCCGGGCCCAGGAGACTTGAAAACCTCAAAAACATTTTCTCTGCTAAGATCAAAGCTAAGAAAAACAACCGCTCTTCCGACAAACAAACATACAATATACGCCTCATGGTAGTTTCACTATTTTTCTTACTAGTCTGCACGACTTAACTTTTTATTAAAGGGGACTTCTAAAAAAGGAAACATTCAAGAGCACAATGCCAACGAATGATTTTGTGATCTTCATCAGGGGTAACATAACTGAATAACATGTGATTAAACTGTTACCTTTTGAAACAGAGTTGTCTCCTAAAAATAGATTTGGACAACTTTTTTAAACGATTGTGTTCTTTAGAATACATTCTGAATGTACATTTGTCTTTACTCACAGGAAATCCTTCACAGCATTTGCAAATTGCTGCTTATAAAAAGCAAACTGTACATCTCCAGCAAATATTTTCCAAAATTGTTTAACAGCAGTGTCATAAGTGCACTTTCAGTAGCTCGTTAACTAAATTTGCTATCACTCTTTCCCCGTACACGTGTACTTTTACATAATTTGTATTCTAGTATTGTCAAGATACATGCTCGACGCTGTTTAGTTCCAATCTTTGATATCTAACACAAATTTATGGGATAATTCTTACCAATGTTGTTATTTTTCAGACCAACAAAACACGTTTGTAGACCAAAAAATGTTGCAAGTCAAGGTAGAAAAAGAAGACAGCGGATACTCGCAGCCCTTGCCTTATGTCCCTGTTGCAGCGGGGAATCCTATTAATGGCTCCACAGAAAATCGTCCAGATTTTAACCAGGTATGTGATTGGATATAAAAACATTTAATCACGACAAAATAACTATATCTATGTAATGTGATGGATCTCACAAAATAAGACATCATGCCTAACTCCACGCACAGACCGCAAGCCAGGCGATATGTTAGGTTTAAAAATAACACTGCTATTTAGGAATGGGTAAAATGACCCTAGGGGTATGCGTTTTGCTTATTTCATTGATCGATAAACACACCACAAATAACTGAGATACTGGATCTTTTAGCAAAACAACATTTTCGTGATCATGCATTACGCGAGATGATTTTGGTTGCACAGTGCAGTTGCCGTTGTTGGGCCATTGAGATAACTTTTTTCACTTTATCTTTTCATTTCAAAATTAAAACAATTTTGAGGCACAAGTTAAAGCCTCTTGTTGTTATTGTTTTTGTTAAAAATGAGGTAAACATGACGGTTTAAGCGAGTTATCAAGACAGTCATCATTATCATCATTATTGCCTTTCACTCCGGAGTGGAGCATTGGCCATCAACAACAAAGTTCCAGCGCACACGATTTTGGGCCATCTTCTCCAATCTGTTGAAATTGTAACCTTTTGCCGCCATCTCAGCTTCCGTTCCCCTTCTCCAGGTATGTTTCGCCCCTCTCCCCCGTCTTCGCTCCCCCTGATGGATTCCACCGCAGTGCCTGCTTTGTGATGTTATCCTTAGGCTTTCTAGGCGTGTGCCCAATCCATGTCCTTTTCCGTCTATTGATAACACTCTTCACTGGTTCTTGGCCCGTTCTTTCCCAGAGTTCTTCGTTCCTGGTCTTTTCTGGCCACCGAATTCGAAGGATTCTTCGAAGGCATTTATTAATAAACACTTGGACTTTCCTCAACATGCTCTTTGACGTCCTCCAAGCTTCAGATCCGTAAAGCAAGACGGATTTAACATTGTTGTTGAACAGCTGCAATTTAACCGACGTTGTTATGTCTCGAATGACCTAGAAACTTTTTATACCTTCTCAGAAGTCCAGAACAAGTAAAAATTTGATATTTGAAGTAAATAAGAAACTAATTGATTGACTTATTGGCTGATTGCATGATTGATTGACTGAGTGAAGAAAGTGGTATATATTCGCATCATATACAGGAGCAATCCCACAGCAGGAATCCCACAGCAGATAGACACCGATGTGCACAGCGCTTTGACAACGAAACGATCACAGCGTTATGGCAGCAGTGGAAGCGACAGTGTTGAGGCAATGATGTTCACATTAGTGTGACAGCGAAAGTAACTGGCAGTGCTGTGACAACGCTCTCAGTTTCCACTACTTTCACAGTGAAGTGTACATCGCTGTTTCACTAATGTGAACATCGCCGCTCACGGCTGCAGTGCTGTCAGTTGTCACCGCTGCCACACTAGTGTGCACAGTAATGTTACGGCGTTGTCATTGCCATCGCTGTTGCACCTTTGTCTTTTTACATCGCTGACACACTAATGTTGCTGTCTTCAGTTGAGCACGCCGCTCTCACAATAGTGGCAATTATCACCACTGCGTCTTTAGTGTTGATAGCTGTGTGACAGTAGTGTATACCTTAACCGCTGTGCCACCATTCTGGGATTCATCCTGTGTACTTGGTGGTTTTAGTAATTATGTTGTTCAGTGAACCACTTTTTAAAAAGTAACTGTGCTCACTTGCTTCCTGTTTTCAGAGACCCAACGGTTTGGTTCCCAGCTTTCCCTGCCTCCCTCGATCTCTACCACAACCGTCCCACTACGTATCACTTCAAGAAGGAAACTCAATGATTTCCATCCCTCCTCTTTCAACAAGCTGGCACCAACTGCAACCAAACACTGGCAGTCTCGATGCCGAGTCCTTTTCACGTCATAGTCCACACTCATCGGGATCCAGTCCGTCAGTCCTCAACCGTTCACCTGCAAAAAGTAGTTCCAGCCCGTCCACCAGCTCGCCATTCGCGAATCACCCTTTGATTGTCAATTCTTTCCATGTTCAGGCTCTACCATTACCTGAAGACGGCCGAAGTTCAATTCCAAGCCTACCTGGAACTCCGATGTCAGATGAAGACATGGTACCTTCTCAGGTGAGCTAAGTAATCATAGTCGCATTTTGAGTATAGGTAGGCTTGTCTATATCTTGATTAAAAAGTTTCAAAACCTTATTCAAAGACGTTGCATAAATTGCAGGACTTTTGTTCATTTTTTATCCAAATTTGTTTGTCGTTGGACTTTTAAGAATTTAGATAATCATATATTTTAAGGCATAAATGTTGTCCTTGTTGTTCTAAGAACCAAATTGAAGCGCGAAAACTACTACTGATTCTTCTTCTTTGTCTTCTTCTTCTTTTCTGTCTTCTTCGTCTTCTTCGTCTTTTTTTTCTTTTTTTCTTTTTTCTTCCTCTCTCGTCTCATCGAAGATCACTTGCTTTTTAGTTGTTCTCTTTGAGAAACACGATATTATTCCTTTAATGGGCGGATCATGTAGCATTTACTTTACAAGTTTTACCAACACCGTCCAGCCCAACCCCAACGACATAAAATAGCCCGTTTCTCACCGAGAATTACTTTGGTACAGATATATCAGGTTCCAAGCCATCCTTCACAGGTCTCCCCAACAGTGAGCAATGCACGAACGCCGGAACCACTCAGCAGTGCAAACGTTACTCAGACACGGTTACTAAGGCAGCAGCAGTTTGGCGAATGCGTGAATCACCAAAAAAATCAAAATTCCCCTGAAAATGTCCGGGCTCTTCCGCTTGCCAACACATCCTTTCATCCAGTGAAAAGGTTTGTAGTTTTTACCAGACAGTGTAGAAATATATACCTTGGTGTACAACTAGTGAACTCACTAGACAATAGTGGGGAGACAAAATTGCTTGATGAACCGAAATAAAGGCTGCCAGTAGTATGTCTGATGTAAAATGATGTCATGATAGGATTTCAGCCCCAGTTATCTAGGATCAGTTCAAAACGGTTTGATATTCTCTCCCGAAGCCAGAAAGATCTAGATATCATTATCGTAACCATTATCCTTGTCATTGTCATTTACATTTTCATTGTCAGTGTCTTTGTCGTTATTTTTATCATTATTATTTTGGGTCCAACAAGACAGACAGACAGACGCTCTCAGAAAGACACCAGTAAAGGTAGAAAAGGTAAGGTGACCTTATTTAACGAGGGTAGTACGTGACAGTAACTAACCTCTGTCAGTGCTCCGTTTTACAAGTGTTTAAAGCTCAAGGTACACAGATCAGAAGAATTTGAAGCAGACGCTGAAGTCACCGAGGATCGAACCGGGAACCTCCAGCTCCGAAGGTCGCGCACTAACCAACTGAGCTACGCCTGCTCCGATTGTTGCTAGCCAGTGGCTACCCAGCGCCTTCTCTATGATGCAAGACCCTGACTTTTCATAATACTTATTGTTTTTCAATTGCATGGTATCTGTAGTTCTGGTGTGGTAGAAGAAGAGGTGCTATGGCAACAGGTGCAAAGATACCGGGACCGGAAGAAACCACCCAATCGAGTGCAGCCCACAGTACAAGAAGAGACCATCTTCATGAGATACAGTCAAATCAGAGAACGCAGGTTAAGGGAGGGGCGAGTGGTCCACAGATATACGCCCCAGGTACGTTTCAGAACTAAGCTGATGTTTTCCAAATCCTTTCCTGAACCTAATTGCTCAGTAGTTCCGTGTTTTGAGATATCTTCCAGAGTTTTATCTTTTTTCTTAGCCTCGTCCCCAGTCATCCTCTATCGATTCGTTCCGTCGGCCTGGTCGCTAAGCTTCTTCTTTCAAAATGGCGGACGACGAAGCTTTTCGTCGGACGAAAGTTAGTACCCAGACCGCCGCGCCGCATAGATTGAGCCGAAGCGTTAGACTGGAGACGAGGCTACTTTTTCTTAATTCTTTTTCCAAGTCTAAAAGATTTCTTTTAATTTAGCAACAGAACAAGGAAAAGAGAGGAAGTATTTTGGGTTGAAACCGGACTCGAACCTTTATAAAATACTTACTAGTTATACTGCCAACCACCGACTGAGCTAACCTGTTGCTCGCTGACGAAAAGCAGCAATATTTTAAAATGCTTTCAAATCCAATATTTATGCAAACCAGAACCAGTCTCCGCTCAAAACTTATGCTCGGCTACAAAGCTGTTATGGAAAGTGGTCCAAAATAAGTTTCTGCAGTTGCTCAAACGGCTTATCTCCAGGTAGTACACATGTTAAACGGAGAAGAACCCGTAAGTAACTACAGACACGACCTTAATACATCCCATGTTAGCCCTAAATAGAATTTGGTCCTCAGTTATACAGCTATAGAGGAAGCCGAGACGGTTACTCGAGTCAATTTTTTCTGGATACTGTATGTGCCGCTGACCGCTCAGAACCGCTACCCCATCATTGTCTATTCTGTGGCCAACTATAGACCTCATCTTAGTCACTTTTGGGCAAATGGTTAATGTCTAAGTTGTGATTTCAAAAACGGAATTCAATGCGAGCCGACTGTTAAACACTGAAGCAACAACAGGAACCATTTTTAAATCGCGAAATCTTTCTATTTTAAAATCCAACCTTACCAGGATTTTCTTATCCAAGATGTTCCGAAAATGTGCGACACCATTTTAATAACTCTACTAAAAGGTAACCCAACTACACTAAATCTGTCTGTGAAAATGCGACTCCATCAAGCGCCACACCCGCAATAGCTTTTTACTAGGAAATACCCCGGGGGAACAAATCGAGTAAAGTGTTCCGTTTAAGAACATAGCACAGCGACCGGGCCGGGGTTCGAACTCTCGACCTTGGCTACGATTTGGACTCGTTAACGGTCATCCAACCCATGCTCCATCGAGTTTTATGATGTGATCACCAGGTAATGTCTAGTTTGATACCTAAAGCAGGGTGAAAAAGGAGTGAGTGACTATGTAGACACACGCCCAAGATACGTTCATGAACTTAAGGCTCATTCCACCCTGACTTGCAAATTCTAGTACTCGTGCCGGCTTTAACAGAAAAACTGTGCATCCTTTACAGAAGTTAATGTAGTCCCGTTAAATGTGATGGCTGACCTGTCAAGCTGGCGTAACTGACATTTGGAAGCTGCCTTAAGATTAGTGGAGAGAAAGTGTTTATTCTGACTTGTTTCCTTAGGAAAGGCAGGTCTAGGAGTCAGTGTGAAAAATGCTGCTGTTTGGATAAAGGTTTTATTAAAACGTTTAAATCAAAGCTTAAGAAATATTAAAATGTTAAACGGTTCTTGTCTTTCTCTTTGCTCATTCAAGGAAATGAACTTGGAAACAATGGTTGGCACCGTTTTGCACGAACCACGTCACGACCATGACCGACACAGTCCCCGCTGCCCTCGGGCAGGACTTCCTGAGCCTGGGGAGAGCGTCAAGCATCCGTCCAGACACAGCTCAACCGACAGCGGCACTTCACATGGGGATTGTTTCGTACACAGGCATCCCTCAACAGACTCGCTCGGTTCTGAAGCTTCTTGCACAGGTGGACCAGCGCATGGTACAGCCGCTAGGGGCCCTGTGCAGAGCGATGATTGTGAACAGCTCAAAGAGTCAAAGAAAGAGAGTACAGCAATGAAACAAAGTGAAAACCCTGTGACATCGAGCAGCGATTTCCAGAAGTCTGAAGGATCTTGTCAATCCTACCAACATACAAGATCTCCGACGTCCTTTGAGGGTCAAACGCATGGCCGCCCTAAGGAACAGAAAGAGGGGACGTCTTCAGGTTGTTTTCCAACGCCCAATAGCGTTGAGTCTCCTTGTACAAAGAAACAGCGAAAGCGGAGTTCTTCAACAAAACTTGACAATGAAGTTACAGACCAAGGAAGCAACGAGGCATCTGTTTGTGATTGCGATAAAGAATGCCACGCGGGATACGAAAAACGCGGGACAAAACGAAAGAATTATTGTTTCACCACTCCTAAGACTAGATCAACTAAGAAAAAGAACAAAAAATCCACCCGCCAAACTCACGTATTCCACACGAAAAGCAAGGAGAATCCTCATGAAGAGGATTCTTTGTCTCGCACTCGCCGACATGAGCATGGCCACCAGCACAATCATGGCCATCACGGGCATCACCACGATCATGGAGTGACGTCAGAACATCATCGGCGTCACCACGATCATGGAGTGACGTCAGAACATCATGGGCATCATCACGATCATGGAGTGACGTCAGAACATCATGGGCATCACCACAACCACGGATTGACGTCAGAACATCACGGGCATCACCACAACCATGGAGTGACGTCAGATTATCATTTGTCCAACAGCCAAGAAAGGGAAATGTACCAGCGACAAAGAAGTGCGGAGTTTGGAGAATATAACGATCAATCTCATGCGCAGCACTGCCGACAGTCCCCTCTCAACGAGCGACTTAGCTACGATCCAAACTATAGCGGACATTACAATGTAGCTTCCAAAACACTCTCAGCGAACGGCGGAAATGGCCACTCGTCAGATGAAGACAGCTCTCGCAGTTACACAGGCCTTAACACTTCTCAAGAAATAGCTAATGACCAGCAGAATTTTGTATCGCCAAGAAATTATCCCTACCCTCCATTGGACAATCTATCTAACACTGAGAGGGGCGGGGCTTTTGAGTCGAGGTCTGACGGGCAGCTGAATCAGTTAAAGCCATATGGGATGTCAACATCACCTTTGCTGCCTTCCGGTTTTGCTTCTCAGGAAAAGCCCGAAAGAGAAAAAGCTGATCCAGAACAAGAAACCCAAGCGACACCGGAGGCCAGTAAAGGCAAAAATTTGACAGCGAAACCTCCGCCGGTAAAAGCGCAAAATGACGAGGATATCGTTTGCCACGTTTATGGACTTCTGTCGCTCCCCGGCCTGAAGGAAACAAAGTATGGAGTAACTCTCGGAGAGCTGAAACGCCGAGTAGGAATGCCCGAGTGCTTAACTCGGGTAGACATGATATCTTACGTACGACAAGCCAAGACCTCTGGGCGCATTCTCTTGGACACCAATGGAATTGTGACGTCCAATCGCTCCAAGCCTACTGTCCTCTCCCGGGTATGTGAAAGCGAGTCACAGGTGTTGGCAGATGGACTACATAAGATGAATATGGATTACTTGCCGTTTAAAAGTCTGGCCATGAGCACTGTTAACAGGTATCGGGGACGAGTGTGCGAGGGATGCCCTGACTGCAGGCTCAAGCTGAGGAGAAGGGTTGTGGACGTTGAGATCACGAGGTATGGACGTCGTAGTTGCATGCACATATTAAAATTGTTGAAAAATACAAAACAGTTTTGCTGTGGCTTAACTTTGGAAACACTTGTTTAATCTTTAAGGGGAAGTACAAAACAATTTGTTTTGCAAGACTGAGTCCTTACTGTTAGTAGTAGTGCAAGTAAATGATGAACTGCTTACGAGTTTTCGATTTCGTTTGTCCGAAATATTTATAAAAGGGGCGTTCAAGTGGTTTTCGCTCATTATTCTGTGGCATAACCGTTTTGAAAAAAAGATCCTTAGTGCTTTTTAGCGAAATTTCGAGTTTTCCTCTTGGAGGTTTAGGTTTGAGTAGTCCTCAAAAAGACTCCAACATAACTAATGCCGCAAGGAATGACGGGAAAGGATAATGGAATATTATTTGTTACATACCGCAGAGTATGCAACGGCAATCCTAGCCTCTGAATGGCTGTAGTAGAGTAGAATAAAGCACTGCAGAGTAGAGCCTTACTGGAGCAGAGCAGAGTAGAGTATAGATAAGGCCTAGGTTTTACTTGCAACTTTTTTTAAGATGTGTAATGAAAGAAAACAATCTAAACTATCATATATTTCTGTTTCGTCTCTTTCCTACAGAAATATGCTGAGGGATCTCAAGCAAACTCTTTACGACTCACAGGATGGCACCAACATGAAAACTTTCCAGTTGGCCTCACACAACTTTGGTCTAAAAAATATAGTGAATCAACTTAAACTCTTCGACAGATACTTTGCGAATTTGCAAGAAATCCTGCAAGATGAGTAGCACAGCTAGTTTTTCAACTCCCATTTGACTAAATAATTCTTGGTAGTAAAAATTTGGGTCAGTAAATATAATCTGGCATAAGTCTGCACAGTTTTTTGTCCTTTCTGGAACATTCACATATACATTTATAACTAATCCCGGATTATGAGAGCACCGTTCGCTAATTATGAATGGGATGGGTGCAGACATTCCACAATTCCCAGACAGCAAATTGCGAGTTGCTTTTCGTACATTATGTCAAAATTGGATTATTACACAAGATAATCAGATTGAACATTTTATATTTTCCAAACTGGAAAATTTGATTGATGGCACACCGTATTTGTCAAAAACAATACGTGTAGTATTTAGTAATTAGTTTAACAAAACACACAGTTTATAAAACTGTTGTGATTATTGCAGTAAGGGAAAGCAGAAATGCTTTTTACTCCGGTGTTTTCATCGAGACTTAATTTTTGTTCGCATCGACGAGACAGCAACGCAAACGAAAGAACCACATCTTTGACATGATGCAGTTATTCTGTTAATAACGAATTTTTTTTTATGTTTTAGCGAGCAGCACAAAGACGGAGACTTAAGCTCAAGCTATAATATCATACGATCATGACGACGGTGGCGACGTAAGATTTGCCCGCAGAAGTTTCCTATTTGTTACCTCTTGCGTTCAGTTATGCTTTTACGAGAGAAACAAGTAACGCGAGAAACAACGAAATTTTTGATCCTTGTGTTTGCGCGTGTGTTGTTAAGGTTACGCTACTGTTTGCGTTGTTGTGTCGTTAGCCTTATTTTGTCAATACCACAGCGGTATTCAATATAGAAAGGATGCGGTGAACTATGAGTCCAGTTTGAGTCTTTGAAATTTTAACAAGAGGATAAGTTTCAGCCATGCACGATGTTTTTGCTGTGCTTTGGTGAAAATCAGCCTTAACCAGTTTTGGTATGCGATTCGACAAGTTTGCCAAATTTGTCTAAAACTGAATTACGTTAAGAAATTCAACATTTAATTCGGAACGCTAAATTCACACGTTGTGTTGTGTGTTGTTGGCCACCTTTTTGAGTTCAAATATTAGTTTAGGTTTGATATGATATTTAGCTTGTCCTAACAAAAGGGTACTGCTTCATCTTTCTCCCAATTTTGCCAATTAGTTTCTGTTAAGGCATTGCAAGCGTTTTATCACAAGAAGCTTGCGCAGCAGAGGAGTATATGTATTTATACCAACCAGAATCATGCTTGAAGTACTTCGTTAAACTTGACAAGGTATTCTTATATGACAATCAAAAATCATAAATTGACCTTAAATGTAGAAAACAGTATGGCACAGGTAATGCTTACCATAGATAACGTGAATACTTTCAGTTGGAGCAACGTGTCCTGTTAAAGTGAAAGTTAAGGTATGTTTCTTTCAGCTAAACTAGCTAACCTTCATCAATCCAGAATTTCTTAACATTCGTTTCTCCGAAGTAGTTGAGATAACAAGTTATTTTACCACGCTCTACCTAGTTTTTTGTTATTAACTTTAATTAAGCCATTTACGCTAATGTAAACGATGGCGCCATTAGAATCCACACTATGGTTTGGACTTTCAAAAAGAAATAAGTAACACTGCAAATAGAAAAACTGTCTTTAATCTTCAAAATTTCACATTATTGGTTTTAAAGAAATTCTGGTTTTGACACTGTCAAGTTTTCAATACATATCTCAGAGCAAATTGAGACGTTGATTTCTCGGCACAGACTTTGACCAATCGTGCAAAACTAGAATCTTTTTAAAACGAAGTAACAACATTTTTGCGTACATAAGAAATTGAGAAAACTGAAAAAAGAAAATGATAAAAAAAATTGTCACTTTCAAATGAAATTTCTGTGTCCATTTACATACTGGCACTTTATCTTGCGAACAATCCGTCGGCTTACATGCAAGAAATAGTTACGCCTTACTGTAGTTCGCAGATCTACAAAATACAACTAAACTTGAACTTTAAAATTAACTTTTTTGCGAAGTCAGCATTAATAAGAAAAAACAGTAAAATATTTTTTGACTTCTACACTAGTAAATAATACTTATTATTGCCAAGCAATGCCCTTAAAAGAATGCTTCATCCCCTAATTACGCATAGAAAAACTCGAGTCATGTAAAACAAAGCAACATTGCACCAAACACTGATGATTTGATAGATATTTTCTGTATAAAGTCGAATTGAAAGTAAATAGGCCTTTTGGCCGAGTTAATACTAAGTTATTAGTAGTTTGCTGAATCGTTCCTTAAAACAATGCACAGAGAAACAAAATCAGTTATCTATCAAATAGAATGATGGTTTCTCGTAGTTTTCTAAGGTAAAAGAGTGCTTTATTCCTGTTCTCAACGTATGCAATAGACACAGACGATGTCAGGACGACAAGCATTAAATATAAATGTGCAACTGATATTTACGCACGCTTTATAAACTGACCAAGAATGGTGCCTGTGATGCAATTTTTTAATAGATTTTATACCATTTTGTAAGAGAAGTTAAAAAGCCCGCTTAAATGGATCTAGCATGTTGCTCCAACGTCCATCAAACACGTTGGATTTGTTTGAACGCCTTCTTGAACGATGTTGGACCTGGGGCGGACTTGGGCGGACCTAGGGGCGCTTCGGGTGATTCGGTCGAATGCCCTAAAGTGAAAGAAACGCAAGTATTTTGACTATACTTAAGATATTTTTGATTAGCTTCTGGTTCTCTCACTCAAATATTTTCTTTGTGTGCTTTTTTGTTATCAGTGTACAAGACCCTTAACGCTAACAACGCTACTGTAATTTAAGACACTTGGTATTGAAAGCTCATCACAGAACAAGCTCTGTAAGATGAACTGCCGGCTTCTTCTAATTTTCTTCCAAAATGTTACCATAAAGAGGAAAGTAAGGATATTTAAGCAATACATCACAAGGGGCTTTTGGAAATAAAATGTATTAAAACACACAACTGGTGTCGCCATGCTGAACGAAGATAGAGAATGGACCATATGATGTCTTTGTCTTGCAAGGAGGGAGGTTTTGGGAAGTGGAAGCTTACAAGATTAATCCGGGCAAAAGATGAAAAGTTTGTAACTTGTAAGCATTTTATTGAGTGTGTGGGGAAACACAAAGGGTTAGTCGTAAAACAATGTTGTAGATCCAACTACCCTCTCTCCCTTCTTGATGGTGAAATCGTTACGACACTGTATTATGTCAAAGTACAGGGCCGGGCCCGCGGATGGGGAGAGGCTGGAGTTTCCCCCTCGCCCCCCC
>JAOBRG010342614.1:0-14323 GCA_027574985.1 Umimayanthus nakama | reverse complement strand
GATTACAGCTGAACTCTTGTTCTTGGGAACCAATCAGAATGCAGGAATCACCAGTGATTTCAAAATGGATATAATTAGGCATTAAACCGCACTCAAACACTTTAGTGATATGATACCAGATTGTATCTACTGAACTAAGGTAATTTAAATGTATAGATCTAGTTATTGTGGTTAGATGGGTAGTTGACACACAGACGACCATTTCAACCCGAAATCAACTCTACGGATTCTCCACCACATATTCGGTGAGCATCACTTGTATCAGTAGATTGCAAAAACACTAGTTTTACTTTTAACAACTCCACAGTGATTCTAAAAGTCACTTCTCACAAGAAGAGCAGAAGAACACAACAATTCCAACACCAAATACTGACTTTAGGTGGTGTTTATATGTGGACAGAAGTTGTCAAACCCAAACCCTCCACACTTTAAGAGTATTTTACCTTTTCTCTATCAAGCTGTTCAAGTTTGGGGCTCATCATACTATTGGGTCTACTGCTGGACGGCGTGGAAGTGTTGGATCCCAGCGAAAAGGGACTGTTGACTTCACTACTCTGGTCACTGGTCTCCATAGTGCTTTCCTCCTCTTCCTCCTTAGTTGGTGTTGATGTTATAATCAGGGGAGACGGAGGCGATGACTTGTCCATTCCCTGGTGAGTGGTGTCGGAAATGTGATCATGTCTTTCATCTGGGGATGAATCGCGGTCTGTACTGTGATGGGTGTATTCACTCGGGCTCGAGCTATAAGCTTCATCTTCACCCAAGTAAGCATTCCTTTGTTTCGAGCTGTCACTTACAGATACACTTTTTGCTTGCTCAAAACTATTTTTAGGCTCGGATTGACTGTTAACTGGCGGACTTTTTTCTCTTTCCAAGATTGCAGCTGTAGTTGTGTGATTCTCTTGTTCTAATCTAGAGTTCATTGAATTTTCGAATTTATTTCCCAAGCTAAACTCTGAATTCTTCTCGTTTTCTTGAAACACATCCAAATCATTGTCACGATTATTTTTTGTTGAAAACTCGTTCAGGGCAACATTATTTTTAGCTCCGTGGTAATCCAAATTTCCTTCCACATTACTGAATTCAAACTCCTGTTTATAGTGTTTTGACAAAACATCCCCAGGAGGGGATGGCAGTGGAAGATTGTCTTGAGATGTATCGAGAACCACTTCAGGAGGGGGTGGTGGTAAACTCTCATCATTGTCCCATAAAATTTCTTCTTCATTTACCTCTGGGGGAGGAGGTGGGGGGAGACTAATATCCAGCATTACACTGGTATCTCTTTCTTTGTACACAACAGGTTCCTTTTTTTCTTTCGAATCAAGCTCGTGAAGACGCCTTTCCAGATCTAGTTCCTGCTCTACATGAGCCAGCGAGCTCCTCATAACAACCTCCTCGCTAACTGGCCGTTGCATGTTGGACTGGAGACTCTTGTCTGTCGTTGATGACTCCTTGATGGAGCCAAATAAATTATCTTCTTTATTTCCGGGTTCGACCTTAACACTTGAATATGTTGCAGTATTATCTCTTGGCTGTGATGAAAAACCTGAGGTACTGTGTCTATGTCTAGGAGAATTTGCCTGTGTGACGAGAGGTTGTACAGCCACTTCTGTTTCATCTCTTCTCTGTTGGAAGTAAGTCTCATAGTCGCTACTGCGGAAGCTTGCAACAGAATGCCTCCCCTTCTGTGCAGTTCTGTTTCCAACTGGTGGCGTTTTTTCATTTCTCCTAAAACTGCTTCGAAAATAATCGGAATAGTTTCTTGAATCTCGAAGGGGTGAAGATGATAAATTCTCTCTTTTATCTTCTGCAGGAGGCAACTGTGCTTCCATCTTTTTCTTTTCTCCAGGATAGGATTGAAGTGACTCCCTTTCAGCACCTACAGTTCCAATCTTTCTCTGTGGTGACCATACCTGCTCTCTTTTCACTTCCGGTGGAGAATGCCATCTTTGTTCCTCACTGAAGTCCTGACGGGGAGAAGCCCATCTCTGATCACGCCTGACTGTTTCTTGTGGTGATCGCTTTTCTTCGAGTAAGTTTTCTGTTGATGATGCACTGAAGAAATAAATTATAATGCATTTAGTGGTTATACAGTAGTATAGGCATCCATGGTGCACTGAAATTATTCTTCAAGTCAACAATAATCTAACACCTGCTACACTTTTCAAAAGTCAAAATCTCTTGAAACTATATATTTTTTATTAAAATAACAAATTGCTAGCAACTGACATTTCTCTTTTCAAGAAATTTGACAAAAAGGCCTTTACTGTTAATGGGAAAAGCCTATGATTTTCAATAAAAACAGGAACCTGTGCAAGAGTTGGGACTAAAACTAGATACTTTCCACAGACGTATGCAATTGAAGGTTTCCATAATATGAAACCAAACTCCTGTCTATTAGCAAACTATTAACTCCAGAATTCCTTGAAACAACAAGTCTACCTGAGAGTATAAAACACAGAACTTACTGTCGCAGGCCAGCAGCTGGTGCTTTCTGCGCTATGTTCTCATTGTGAGAGAATGACTTAGACCTTCCATGCACACCAGGTTCCTGATCTGCTGGATATTGTGATTGGCTCTCAAATGTTTCAACTCTTGATTTCACAGTAGGCCTTTTGTTCTGCATCCTTTCCGGCAACAAAGCGTCATTAATAAAGTGCTTCAATATCTGTGTATCTTCTACATGTATTCTTCCAGGCTGCATTTCTTGACTGGTCCTACGATCGAGTGACATGGAAAACTTCTGAGGTTGTCCCTCGCTGTACCCACTGCCATGCCACTTTCTGTGTTCTCCAGAGAATGAACCCTCCTGGGAAACACTGCGATAGATTTTTGGGTGTGGTCGTGTACCTGTTGACACTGCCCTTATGCGAACAGAAGAGCTGTATGTTTGACCAATGTCAAAATTTCTATCTGATCCCTGCGGTTGAAGAGAGTACCGTTGTGGCCTGCGAGGTCTTGACTGGGCTGGCTCAGCATGCCAGGACTGCCGTATAACGTCTCCACCAGATACTTGTTCTGGGGGGGACTGTGTCGGCCATGACTTTGACGCTGCATGCTTTGGTTCCACTAAAAGCTCAGGTTCACTGGAATGAGGAATAGCGGGTTCCTTGGAGGGCTTATCTAGAGAATAGCCTGCACTTTGCATCCCAGCAAGGTATCTCGCAGCAAAATTTTTGTCTTTTGACCTGAAGGAACTCAGCAATTTTGAAGTACTTCGCCGAGGTGGTGGTGCTGGACCTTGCCGACTTCTACTCACATTAGAATCCAAAGTTCCAACAGAATCCAGACTTGAGGTGCTGCCACTCAACCTTTGAGTCAAGTCTCTGTGAAGCTTGAGTTCAACAGCCTGCCCTAGAAATGACGACAATTGCACCTCTGCAGGTACTGAAGCTGAGGAATTGTGCCGAAAGTCAGAACCAAGTGGAATGAAGTTCCTGTCATTAAGCAAAGCCGACGAGCTGAAGCGTTTTGGGGGAGCAGGGGCAGGTGCTTGTGAAAAGTTGTCATCAGGGAAGAGCGATCCTTCGGTTTCTCTCACACCATAAATCGACCGACCACTGAAGCTTTTGCTTCTCAGAAGGGCATTAGAATCACCATGACTGAAAGACAATTTCGATATGAAGTCAGTACTGTACTTTAGAGTAAGTAAAACCCATCTACATTACTTGGGTCTAACATAAGGCTTTTTTTACCATTTGCCAGAGCCACCAAAGCAGGTAGGCCTTCAGTTTGTAATAGGAATAATTTTTACGGCAATCAATTTGTGCCACTTCAAAAGTTGAAGGAGCTATTAGTTTCTGATACTGCATTATTTTTCAGGTTTTAAATTATAAGTTTTTGGCTCTTGATGGAGTTTTGTTTAAAACTTGAAAAACACTGAAAAATAGTGTACATTGTAGTGTTAAAAGTTAACAGTTCCTTTAAGAATTCTCTGTCTCCCTACACATTCATACATGTAAGAGAAAACACCAGCAAATAATTATGTTCTCCAAGGCCCTTGTTCTGCGACAATATGTACATACATCTGATCACGTACATCAACTTGTGTGTTGGCATGCAACCCAATCTGGTACAGTATAAAAAAGGCCTATCGGTAAGAGAGTCAATTAAACATCTCGAATGGGTGCTCTTAAAACAAGGTCAAACATAATTACAATCAGCCATCGTTACTGATCATTTAATAATACTGTTATCAAAAATCACCTTTGTCTGGCGAGGTCAGGTTCTGCCATACTGCTTGTTCCTTCTTCGAAGGCGTCTGTCTGTTCAAACCTTGATCTTGCGGCAGCAAAATTCTGCTGAAAAGTGTCACGTGAATCAGGGGGAATCTTTTCTTTTTGTCCATCTCTCAACCACCTCTCAAACCAGTTTTCTTGTCCTTTTTTATCTTGAAATTCAATATTCCTCTGAAGTACTGGCTCTGTGGTTTGTCTTGGTAAGCTTTGCACTAACCTACAGCAAGGAAAGAAAAATTAACGCTTTACTCAAAGATTAGATGTTTTGATACACTGCAACATTACCACAGTAAGACTCTAGTTCACTAGGCATCCAAAGGGGTTAAACTGGGCTGTACATAGCACATAGGGGGGAGGGAGGGGCACCTAAGCAAAACGGTTTCCAATGAATTGTTAGAAAATATACCTTCAAAAATATAGGAAACAACATTTTCCCATCTTCAAAAGGTACAATGCTAAGTATAGCCTTGTAAACACCATTAATTTTACATATCTAACTGCAGATACCACTAGCAACTCTTAAGAAGGCAAGCAGCAACAAAATGGTGGACAACACTCGCTCTAACTTAAAATAAAAAAAGTCGGAGAAAGTAAATGCAAACCCTTATGCAAATACTTAAGAACAACAGACTATCCCACTTAATCTTACAAAGGAGCTTCTCAGCGTGCAGGAGTCAACACTGAAAACATTTCTCATTGCATTTCTCAACTAACCTGATCAAAGAAGTGAGAGACTTAAAGCACTGTCTGGAAAATACTCAGTCCAAGTCGACCAGCTCAGGCAATTGAACTGTAACTTTAAGTATGGGAACATTCAGAATAATACTGACAATCTTGCTGAGAAAAATGATGATCTGGAGAACAGAACTCAACGACCTCACAGAGAAAAAAGAAAACTAGCGAGAATTATAAACTAGGTTTTTACTGAGGGATTTTTGCAATGTAATAGCCCTTCCACAACTAGCATAACCATAACTGTGTTGTGTTGTTAAATTATCCTTAATAGTATCCCTACTGTACTTTTAATTAAAACGGTTTTTTGATATTGGATAGCTTGCACTGTGTGATCAGTTACTTTGTTCTCACAACAAAACTTATTTTAGACTGATCAATATTGTAAGGAGAAGATAGATGTTGACAAACTGGCTGGGGCTGAAAGGGTAAGCAAAAACCTTGTGAATACCTATCTCTTTCCAGTCCTTTCACCTGTCCCGAGGGGGTCAGGTTAGTCCCACCAGGGCCACTGGGTCCAGATATGGTTGCTGTCCTGACAGTCACTTTCATAATTCTCCCAGGAGACAGCTGACCTTCATGGGGTGATACTGGGGGCTCTTGTAAACTTGTACCACTGGTGAAAAAAGTGACTTCATTTAGACACTGGTCGTCAATCATAATTACATGTATGTGTCCTTGGGTTTAGTTTCACTCTTGAAATCTTCAAGTTATGTTACAATGTATTAATGTTAACCCTTTCAAGGCCTGGGCTGGGGGGGCGAATTGGTCCCCTCACTTGCTTTTTCTTCCATTTCTCCTAAACGGAAAAAGAGAATGACACCAAAATTGGTGACTAATCATCCAATTTTATACAGAGCTGATGACATGCCTTTGAAGGCAATGTCACTTAAACTCTTGCCATGACAACCAGAAGTTGAGAAGTCACCTTCCAATTTTTGCTTTTCAACAAATGATTGAAAATAAAGGGTTTAATTCATTAAAATATTTGTTTTATTGGTCTTGTAATTGTAACAGTCTTAAAATTTTTCTAATCATGCTCAATTTTGGTAGTTTTGATTTAAGTTATGCTGACAGCAATCCATTTTGGGAGTTTTTTATGGTGTTTCAGATGTTTTGCCAGTCTCGGCAGCTTTTGCAGGAGTATCTAATTTTTGCTATACTAGTTACAGTTGATAAAGGCACGGAAGCACTTCTGCCATGTTTGGTGATTATATTGTCAACAACAACAAAAGTATATAAGGTTTTTACTTTGTTGCCCTGGCAAAAAAATTTTTTTTAGAGCTTTAACCACTTTTTTTGCTGTCAAATTGTAGCAATTTTTGTTTCACATACAACTAGACAAAAGGGGAGCCTGGTACTACAGTTGTAACACTTCACATTTCAAGATGACGGCACTGAAAATCTCAAATATGAAAATTTTAAATATATAATTGGTAATTTGTACTCTTGGGTAATCTTGATTAGGACACATTTCAGTATAAATCTTAAAGTTTAAATAGTATTACGGTATTTTCCGGACTATAACCCGCGGGTTATCTGTTAATTTTACCTTGTATCACGGAAGGTGCGGGTATCTACCGGTGCGGATTATCTGTTAGATTCTGAAGTGTGCAACTTGTACAGTTATAGCATTGATTTTCAACAAAAATGTTCTGCTAGAGGAGCAAAATGCTGAATATGAGAGATTGGATCCAGTGACTGATGCTCATCTTCTCAAATTATTTAATAGTGACACAAAGATGAAGACTTCGCTGGATTTAAATTTGACTGACATATTTTTTAAAAATTCACTGATGTGGGTCAGTTGAAGTATGTTGTATTGTGACACATTGAACTAAATTTGATATGACAGCTTGTAATGTGTACATTCTTGTAAATAAACTGTTTTATGTCGTTTCAACAGCCCAATGTGACAATATACGTGGCAGAAATAAATGAGTGGGGGTGCAGACTATGCAGTGGTGCGGGTAATCTGTTAACTTTTGGGGTTTTTTTTGTGATAAAAAACATGGGGGTGCAGGTCATCTGCGCTGCGGGTTATAGTCCGGAAAATACAGTATCCTAAGTTCAATATGATCTGAAAATATGTGCTTTTTTGTACAAAATGAAAAGATACATTAAGCTTCACAGTACCAGGAACTACTAAATCACTGAATATTATAATACTCATATATAAGTCAAATGCATGTATAATTCAAATCCCATTTTTGAAGCCAAAATGACACTTTTTTAAAAAATAGGTTTTTTCAACTGTTTTCAGAGATTAAACAGAAAAGGTACATTAGTTGAATAAAAATAGACGCAATTCTTATCACAAACAGTTCTTGTTTTCTCCAGCTACATTTTCTCTTGTGTGTACAGTCGAGATTGGTTTTTTTGGTCAATTTTCACATCTTAAAAGTTTAACATATACACGACAATATATGGTAACCAAAATGGATACTGTAGTCAGGTCTGATTATTAAAATGACAAACATAACTAACCAAATACATATTTATATTTTAAGGATTTTCTGCTGCTTTCAGTCAAAATGTTTGCTGAAGACTTTGTCTAAGACGCCCCAGATAGAATGAACTTAAGGGCAATGCAATGTCTTACACACTGTACATGTGTAGACACAGAGTAAAATGGATGATTATGATGACGACAATGATGATCAACAACCCTCATCAAACTTGGATTTTTTATGACATGCATGTTTAAGTTCTTAACCTGTTCATATTAAAACCTATTTAATATTATTAAATTAACATTATTTTATAAAATTTACTAACAAAGAAGTATAAATAAACATATGCTTAGTTCAACAACTAATCAAATGAGCACTAGATGCAACATCTGACTGTGCTTTATTACCGTCTGTCACTCCAGCTTCTAGTTCGCTCTTGACCAGTTTTGCTGTACAAAAAGGTTGACTTGGGGTACAGATGTCTATCGTTTATCCTTGTCATTGATTTATACTTTCTTTAAGAAGAAGGAATATTTAAAATTTAGGAGCATTTTTTAATCTTGAACTACTTACAAAATAACATTTCACTAAGAACAAGTAGGACAGAAACATTACATGTACTTTCATCGTTTAAGATAATGAACAGTACTCAATTGTAACACAGAAGATTTAAATTGTTTAAGCAAAAATTTATAAGTAATTAAAGCAAAAAAATTTATGATCACCATAATGATTATTAATTTTGTTCATTAAGTCTGAACAACAATCTGGATCATAATAACCCCTACTCCTCTAACTAATTCTATTCTTTGAATAGTTTAGTTCCTCACTTTGATTAATAAAAACTTCAAAAAAAACAGGAGACTGCTCGAAAACTTAAGGGTTTATCAGTCTCCTGCATCAAAAGAGGATATATCAACGAAAGTATAGTCACAACTGTAAAAACAAATATAATTGTCAATGTATGTATATAGTTTACACAAATAATGGAAATAAAGTTGTTGTTGTTGTTGTTAGTTTTCATTTGTGTTGACAGCAAAAACTACAGACTTATTTGTAATAATTGGAAAATCTTCAATATTAAAAAACCAACAGAACTTCCTTGTGGAGACATCTAGAAGCATTTAGAAGAACGATGTAATATGAAACAATAGTCAACACATTACACAGTCTACAATTTTTTTAATCTTAGAAAAAAGTATTCTCAATTTTTCTTGTCGAGCAAACTTAATTTACTTATTAGGCACAAGTTGATGATCCACAGACAATTAATTTTTATGAGCTCATTAATACATTATTTTATATCCATTAATCCCATTTTTAGTCCTGATATCAGCATAGAAGAACATTGTTTAGTTTTTGTATATTTTTTTTACTTAATAAACTTTTAATTGGCAAAATTCTTTATTGTACAGATTAGAAATTGTATGAAGAGTTTTTAATGACAAACTATGCCATTTTAGTATAGAAAGTTCCTAAAAACTGTAGGATTGCTGAAACCCTTACTTTGAACTGATCTAATAATTTTTTTTTCTGATCCTATAGCTCTTACCAAGACATACTGTAAATGTTTATATATTATTCTTTAAACAATGTACAGTTAAAAAAGGGCTGGGGTTTGAAAATATTATTTATTTTTCTTAAAATCCCTGATACTTCCACTATCTGTCTTAACAAGTTTAATGTGATTTTTAATAGTTTACCTTAACATATCAACTGCAAGAGGACTTCCCCTGCCATTAGAAATGTCTGTTGAAGACTTCGACAGTCTTGGATTATTCTGTTGGGACATCCTCTGAGCTGACTTCTGGCGCAAGGCATCTTTTCTGTAACTTTCAAGCAGATCCTCACTGGAGCCCGACAAGCTATCACTCTTAGTGTGTGCATGATAAGAGAATGGTCTCTGGTGAGTCATGCGCTTGTACTGGTCAGGGTCAACATTGTATGTTGAGTAAAAATCAGATGACTCGGCCAGTTCTCTTGCTGTTGCATAGAGGTTTGGCAGAGGTTCACTTGGGGTTTGGCGAGTCTCAGTTTGACCATTCAGATGTACTGTGTCACCATTTCTCCTGGAAACATGAGTATATAAAAACAATATGATTACTTTAATCAAATAACTATAACAAATGATATGCAGTTATAAAAACGGTTTCAAATAAAATATTAGTTCACAAAAGTTCGGAAAATACGAATAGTGTTGTTAGTCACTGTGAATTTCCACCTAGAAGCTCCAGGAAGTTCATCAATACTCTTGGAACCAATGCAAAGCCAAAGAAGAATAGGGAGACAAAAACTCTCCTATATACCTATCAAGCCTATGTGGATGTATTTTGGAAAGACACCTTTCCAGAGGGGAGGGAGGGCTTATTGGAGAAGGGGGGGGGGCTTAATGTAAAATTACAGTGTTATGAGATTGGTTAATTTTTATTTGACTAAAGACACACAGTTTCCTTGCTAAGAAAATGATCAAAAGTTTCCACCATGAAATGAACATTTTCAATTTACCAAAAAAAAATAAGCAAGTTAGTTACAAGGTGTAGACATCAATTTGAACAGAAATACAAAAAACAGGAGAGCTGGTCTAACAGTTTCAAGTTAATGAGGTTTTATGCTACAGCATAAGCTCTCTTTCATAACAAAAAAAGTTTTTTGTGAGCAACTTGCTTTTGTTATAATCTGGCAAGAAGTCAGTTGGTTTCATTGTTAGTATTGATAATAAATGGCAAAGGGTAATCATACCACACTCAGCAGATCAAACATGTTTCATATTTTTATATTGTAGACTATCTTTCTATCTATCTGACTACCTTAAATAATAGAGAGCTACAGATTTGCATTCACCTTACAATAGTAAACAATATCTCTGGCATATGAAAAAAGTACCTTCTAATTTTCAGCCGCAAAGTGTCTCGAGCACATCTGACCAGCTCTATGGCTTCTGCCCTCGATGAACACTCAATTCCATTGACAGTGAGCACTTCATCTCCTACTACCAACGCATGTGATTGGTCGGCCTTCCCCCCTGGCGTCACCTGAAGAGGCCCAATGCAACAAAAGACATGCTGCTGAAATCTCCTTATAAATAGTTTGGGAGAACTTTGTATTCAATCTTAGATAGTTTTGTTTCAGTTCCAAACTTTTTCAACATTGTGCTATCATACCACCACAAATAAATGTTAAGTTACTGAGAAAATTATATGGCCTTGTAAGCATGAGCAAATGCTTATGAATACACTAGTAGTCCCCAAGTTTTAAACAAACTCTACAAAGTCTGTGTTAATTTCTATATCAACAATGACAACGAACTTTATTGTTTGGTCAGTGTATAGTGTTGAAAAGCAAAGAGGATAAAACAAGCAGGAGTGACCTTCACATGTTTTGGGAATACCAATAACTGTAGCAAAAATTTCATTTAATGTTAAACTGCGTTTTCAACACTGCAGATTTTTTCATTTTGAATGACAAAATAATAAAAAAAATTTAAGTTGATCTTCTACTCGAAAATAATATCATAGTTCATGGAAAAGATACAAATTCCCTTAAGCCCACTATCTTTCTGCTTTGTATAATAATATTTGAATAACACAGCCAAACAATAATTCCCTCCACACATACACAAACACACATCGCAAAGACCTATCCAATTATCAGAAAAGCAACTGGAAGTGGAAAAAACAAACTAGTTTTGCTATCAAGATTACGTAAGAAATACTGCTGCTTTTTATCACTGGAACCTATTAAAGACTGGAATTTATGAAACATCTCAGACATAAGTAAAATTCCAAGAATTTTTTGCCCTAAGAATATTGCGATTTAACCACGAATTGTCTAAACGTGGAATGCAAGACTTCCTCGAACAGAATCACTGAACCACATCAGAGCCGTTTATTGATCCCAACTCGGCTCCTACATTCACAGAGTATCTCAGCGTTTAAAAGCCAAACATTAAAACCTAATGAACTTTAAAAGCCTGGGAATAACATGGATATCTAAAAAGAACGCTATTTCCTGTTATTAGCTTGCAGGTACTTAAGAGTATCGCGTATTCAAGGATTAGTACAAGAATATGGCTACGTTTCGATGGAACTTCTCAAAACGGTTTCCTCAAAACATTGCTTTGCAATGCAAGTAAATCACAGTTTATCTGACAATGAGCCGAAGATTATGAAGAAGAATTTGATGTCAATCACGGCATATCAAGTATTTCTTTCGGCAGACATAATGTAACACCGGTGACAAAGATGCAATCCCAAGCGAGCGACCCAAGATATCATTCAGATGCCAAACATGACACACCAAAGTCGATCTGTAAAACTTGCCTTACTCCAAGATCTGTCGAATTTTATTCTAGAACTAGGAAGAAATATGATAGGGTTTTATGATATAAAAACAAACGACAAACGGAAATAGTTCGACGATTTATCCAGGCAGGTCATTTTGTTTTAAAACTAATGCAAACGATGTTGGCTGAACACAGGTATAACAATCATTTTGCTGCAAGCTTTGGCTTGAGTAAACACTCTGAAAAAACCCCAAACACCTGAGCTTCGATGGGTGGATATACAAAAACATGGAAATATCATTATCGCCACAAATCAAAAGCTCCAGAGAAAAATAGTCCAAGATCTGCCGCCAAAGGTCTCTAGGGCAACACTGTCTAGTCTGCATAGCGTTCAATCTTGACAACACGTCAGTCCACGGTACGGAACCAGATGAAGCGAGTTGACTTGTCGCAGGCCAGCTCTGTTGCAACAGACCTTCTGCAGTATTCTTCAACGATTGTCCTACCTTATGTGCTGCATTTTAGCTGGCGTTATCTCCACGATTTTATGGCTAACATTAGGTAATCTTACCTTTGAGACAACAAGTTTCGAGCGAAACTCGCTCCCCCCTTGCAGTGTAAAACCCCAAGGACTGCCTCCGTTCAAGACAACATCAAAAGCGCCCTTGGAATCGTTCGATGATGATAGAAAGGACTCCATCATTTTGTCCTAAGATCAAAGCTATACTCAACTTCCCTCCCACATGATATTTCATGGACAGCAACCATAAAAGCCTTCCCTTTTACAAAACAAAGTTTCTCCAATTTCTACCGGGATAAATATTCGTGTATGCAAATGCAACGATGAGTTATGGAACAAACTCTCCACACGCCCTGCACCAGAACGAGGCTGTATTTTTTTTGTAACAAGTTGCTGACCAAATTCTCCGAAGATCGCGGTCCCTTACAAAATCAATTTACCAAGCTTTTTCATTGGTTAGATCTTGCGCATTGTTCAATCTTAACCAATAATCTTTATTGTATTATCAGCTCATACTTTTTTCGCGCGAAAACTGATGAACAAAAAAGTGTTGCACCGAAAAAATTGCAAGAAATGGCCGAAACAAATGCTTTTTCTGCCGGTGAGGATAACAGCATGGACTATGTTCCGAAACTGAGAAGTTGCAAGCATGACAACGAAACATCAAAAGAATGTAATGGCGACGCGACTCGGCAAGACTCCACCAGTAAACGCACCAACTATTTGGACTGGAACGAGTATTTCATGGCTGTGGCTTTTTTGTCTGCCCAGCGGAGCAAAGACCCGTCCTCGCAAGTGGGTGCTTGTATTGTCAATACCGAGAATAAGATTGTGGGAATAGGGTACAATGGAATGCCGAATGGATGTAGTGACGACAAGTTGCCCTGGGCCAGGAAAGCTGACAATGAACTCGACACCAAGTATCCATATGGTAAGTAGAAAACAAGTCGAGTTCCACAGGGGAGGGGGAGGGATATGCACACAGCTAAGACCACAGTTTTTTAATCTTTAAGTTCGGATTTTTATGTGATGAGGAGAGTAGAGGAGGAAAAAATAAAAAAAAAATTTCAGTTGCAATTTATTTTTATTTTTGTTTGAAAAATAATGGGCAGGAGGGAAAAAATAACTTGATTTGGACGCTATTGTTTGAAACCCAGTAATGTTTTATTGTTATTCAAATATCAACAACATGTGCACAATCTGTTGTGAAAGAGTTTGTGTGTAAACCCATGTAAAGAAGCCTTGGAGCCGGAAGGCTAGTTGACCTTTTCCTCTCTTTCATCAAAACATCAAACACCAATGGTTTACTTGCTTGTGCAGGAGTAGGGCTGACGCCACACAACACAATTCTAATTCTTTTAATGCCAAAAACATCCAGATGAACTCGAGTCATTCCAACATCAAGTTCTGACTGATCTTTCACCGAGACAAGAGAGGCCGCACATTCTCATTCAGGGATCAAGTTTTCAATTATGGCACTGAATGCCTGATAACTGAGTAAATGCACATACAAACTTCTTAAAAACAACCTTGGGTCCCTTGATACATTTGAAATGCAGGAAAGAACCCTGGGCACCATGTTCCATGTTCTTCTATTTCACGGAACAGCGACCAACAACTTCATATGTGCTTTGCAGCTGTCACAATTGGCCAATCAAAGTGCGTTTTGTACATGACTGTGTTTTATTGACCAATGAAAGCGTGTTATACTTGGTTTGGAAAACTCGTATTTTTCGAGAAAATGACCACTCGCCGAAATTTTATGCAAATCCATGAAAACAGTGAAACAATGGAATGAGGAAGGTCAAAACAAGAGTAAGATGCAACTTAATGGTATTTTTATTTTTATTTTTATATATTTCATTTAATAATTTAAAATTAGGTTTGAAATAAAATTGGGTCGGAGGGAAAATAATTCAAAATAAAAGCAACAATCAAAAATTTTATTTTTATTTCAAAATTGGGAAATTTAGGTACAGAGGGATCCGTAAACCTTAAGATTAAAAAAAAACTGTGGCTTAAAGAAGGGAGGTGATGATCTTGGCAGGGATGCAGCAAACTTCAAGCAGGGAGGGCAAATGCACCAACCCCCTCCCCC
>JAOBRG010342603.1:0-14323 GCA_027574985.1 Umimayanthus nakama | reverse complement strand
ACTCGTTTGATATCGATGTGAACACTCGAAGATAAATTCCATATCTCCGCGCGACCATGTATTATTCTCTATTTATTGCAAACCTCTGATTAACAAAGTAAGTTGTTTGGTTTTCTTCATATCTGCATTGGTTCCAGTGTACGTCGCTCCTTGTTTTTGAAAATAGTTATTATGTTGTTCCTTCATTTTTATCAGGAGCTGAGACAAAACAAAAAGAAGTTAGCCGGAACAAGAAACCAGATGAAAGTACCGTCCAGAAGGCTGCTCCCAACAGCACGAAAGAGCCAATCGGACAGGAAATGCAGCATACGTCAAGGAAAGACAATAAAAGTAAAGACAAAGAAAAGACGAAGAAATCGAAGACTTGTTCCATTTTCTAAAGTTGTCCATATTGAGTTTAGAAAGTGTTACCAGCTCATGGTTTGAGTGTTGCGTGAACACGTTCTTTCAGATTTACTTTTGTATCAAGTTTATTGTTTGAACTCGAGCATTGTTTTGTATTTAGTTTCAGGATTTTCAACAGATATTTATAGTATTAATTTTAAGAATCTTGTATAGTTTATTGGCACGTTTTTGAATGACATTTTTGTCTGGATTACTATCTTTTGTTCCTTTTGCGTATCGAATTTATTTCGACTGTTTGAATTATTTTCAACAACGGAGGGATTTCTCGAGTTGCAAAATAAATTATAACCACAACTTGTAAATTACTTCCATAACAGTAAGAAAATTGTAATATATCAATCATTGTACAGGTTTTGACAATTAATATTTTGATAAATTAGTTCAAACTAATATATAACAAAACAAACTGCGGAGCAAGTAGCAGACAACGCAAAACCAAATTTGCGCGTTTTTCTGTCAAACAGTATCTTATTTATTAATTCTTCTTCACCTTGTTAGGGTGTAACTCTTGTGGTTGTTGTGAGAAATAAAGTGTTTGCAGAACTCTTGCGAATCTTTTTTAAATACAATATACTGTAAACGGAGCCACGTTGGAACCGAAGAAAGAAGCATTGCTCCAACACGTGAGATTTTTTGTTGAATCAAAAAATGCGGCGGTGCTGAAATGTTAATCTAGTTACTATTATATCTCGTCTATTTTCAAACAAAGTTTTTTATATTATTATCATTTACTTTTTCACGAGTTACAATAGCCAGTTTTACAATGTTAATGTATAAATAAACTTAAACACTTGTAAGAGTTTTATAAATTAAAGTAACAAGTTTCCAATTGGCGACTGTTAAATCAAGGTTTGCGTATCGTGTTTTTCGGAAGCGCTTTTAAAACTACTTATTAAAAGTCAATAAAGGCAAACTATTATTATAACTCTTTTACATGTAAGTTAGTTTTGTATTAGAAACCCTTTGTGGGTTAACTTGATAATATTTTGACTTTTTTGAGCAATTGTCAAATAGAACAACTAAATTATTAATGAATAATATGAGGAATTCTTTCTCTTCTTTAGTAAGAAATTAACGGTTGCGAGAAAAACCAAACATTTAGTAAAGATAACTTGCCGACGACCAATCGTTAAAAAAAAATTTCGAGAGCTTATCTAAAACGTTTACAAAACTCTTTTCACATTTGCAACTGGTGTGGAATCAATTGCAGGTTACAATTTTAAAAAAAGAAAACCAACTTACATCGTTTCATGTCTACAAAATTCTCAAACTGCAAATTATATTTCGGTAGTGAATTTTTTCGTAACTCATTTTGTGCGAACAAACACAAAACAACATTTTGCAAGTGACACTCATAAATTGTACTGGGTACATGAAGGATAAGTTAAGTAGGAGAAAAGGGGAAAAAAGATAAAACGGCTAAAAAATTCGCAAAGCATTCGCCCAGCATACACTGCGGGAACAGAAGCTAACTTCGAAAGAGGCATCATTTGTAAGAAAAAGAAAAGAATTGTATGTTTGAAACACGTTAATCAAAGAAAAAAGTGAACAGCGAAGAAATTCGGGTACCAACCAGTGGATAACTCCATAGAACGAATCCCAGGCCCGGCAAATACATGTTTATCTCTGCTGCTAACTCCTGCCCTACTCAATATAAGGAGGAATTATTGCAACGTTTCGCAGGCCGGCATTGTTACGCTGGTGTCAAAAAAACCCAAAAGTGCTGCAACAAAGAACCGTTGAACGTCACAACAAAGAGGGAGAGAGAAGCTGTGGGGTAGGGGGGAGGGTGTGAGAAGGAGGGATGAGGGATTGGACAGAGACGCTCAAGGTCAAACAGTTCTCGCAGGCTAGAATTATTGCCGTCTATCAAGGACGAAAATGACCACAATGTCATCGCGTTGAGCAAATTCCGAAAACGTTTATCACCTTTTACCTTCGGCTAGAAAATGAAAAACGAAGCAAAGTACTTATATACAAGTACCAGACAACCAATTTAGCATTTGTTTTTATAGAATACATTTTTTTTGACCTTGTTGTAATGTACTGAGGCTTAGGAAAGGCAACGTTCTGCGTTGCTTCTGCTAAACTCTGGAACTCAATGCCTTGTCACTTTAATAGATTTATTGAAAAAATCAACACATTTAAAACTAGCCTCAAACCCTTTCTTTTTAAGAAAACTTTTAATATGCAATAGTCAGTTGTTTTATCATGGTTTCATTTTAGTGTTATTGTATTTGTTGTTTCAGTTTAAATGTTTTTTTCCCAAATATTTTAAGAGTAAGAGTATCGAGCGTTAAAGATTCTCTAAATTGTATTATTTATGTTATTATTATTATTGTTAATATTAAAGGACTTTTTTTTGGATGCTGCACCAGATCAATGTTCTCGCTAGCATAACAGGTAAAAACTGTACAACGCCGAAAACAACATAACGAAACATGTGTCAGATGTTGCCGAGCAATGTGTAGACAGAGTTTAGCCTACGTATGTTCTTTAGGTTTTGAACTTTCTCTTTGTTCAGATTCAAGTTGCGCTTGTCAATCGCAAAGCATTTGATAGACTTCTTGTATTTAAAATCTGAAGGTTGCTTGCTATAAGTTGCTAAGCTAAGCTACTTATTTCTGATGTCTTTATTTTGATTAAAGTTCTCAAAATTATTCCTGTATACGTTAATGATTAGCTGTTGTGGCTAAATGCAGTTGTTAATCTAACGGATACAATCTTCGTTTTATTCTCTGGTTCCGGAAATGTTAGTATAAAACCGTAATACTTGATTGTTGTTGGTGGACAATAATTCGAAGTGTGATAAACAAAGGTGCGGCCTTTGCGGTTTCCTTATTCGCCAGAGACCTTTCAGATATTGTAAGGCAGTGGCACAAACATCGAGTTTTGAACAATTACGTTACGTAACCGATCTCTGTCACATGGTTTTTCAAGATATTTTTTATGGAGGCCTTCGATCATTGCACCTGCTTTGCACTATAAACAATTTAGAGCTTGAATGATTAGAAGTGCAACCTTAATCCTTTTTCCAAAATTCAACACTTTGACATAACGACTTGTTTCCGAAAGTGTGCAATTTCCGAGGTGGGGAAATTTTTGATCTTATAGCTTTATTGTTTTATTACAAACTCAAATGATCTTCAGGGTGTTCATCGATAGCACCTGCCCAGGCGTGTGGCTGTGATCTCACACATAGATCAACCCACTGGGAAATGACTTCGAAAAGTTAAAAAGATACCAGAAACACAACCACTCTATTTAAGTGTCAAGTTAATGAGTTAAATTTCACATAAAATTCAAAAGTGCAGAACAATACAGTTGATCGTTTGACGTTTGTAAAAGATCTCAAGTTTATCAATAATTTCTACTTCAGAGTTTTTGCATTTATTGTTTTATTGATACTTTTGATCTACCTTAAACAAATAATTTCCTCTTCTCTGCATGATCTGGTCATAAGATCCCTAAGCGGATTTTTAGGTGCATTTGAATAGTGTAGAATAGCAACAGCATTTGTAAAAAAGAAATCAGTTAAGGAAATGTATGCTTTGTAAGTTGATCTCGATCGCAAAACAGCGCATAACAGTTGATGCTAACATTCGGTTAAACTTGGGTAAGTACAAACTTAACTATATCATATTGCCAAATATGAGGATAGTGCTTTTACAATCGTGAAACATCAATGTTATGTCTTTGGACGAAAATAAATTCTCTTTTTAAAAACGTAAAGCACAATAGATCAAAAATCCCAACCAGAACTCCGCTATAAGTAAAATGTGTTTGATTCACGATCAAAGAGCTTAAGAACAGGTCTTAGTTTTTTTCCCAAATTTCCCAAGTTTAAAGCTCAAGCGGTTCTAACTTACAAAGAGTCAAGAAGAACTTAGGTTTTATCATTCTTCCTAAACTTATCCCGTATACGAAGTGACACGCAAAACAGGGAGCGAACAGCCTGTTATGTATGTTTAAACGTAAAATACAAACATTTTGCAATGCACAAGGTATCAACGTGCATGGGAACGGAATCTTCCTTCAGTGCCGCATTTATCTCTTGATTTAGGGGCATACATTTGACCGCTATAAAAAAATTTTCGTGAAGATAAGGAGATCACAAGTACATCGCCAACGAGTTGGGTCACGTGAAAATCAGACATGCTATCCTGTGATTACCGACTTGCTGATGGAAATGGAGATGAGATGCTGCTACTGCCCGAACATTTCATAAACCAAAAGCCAGTAAACAGATAGAGTAGAATAGGTAGAATAGAATAAAATAGAATAGCAGATTGAAATATGAGAAATAGTGAAAAATGTCAGTCTTTCTGTCAACCAACAGTTCGTTACTCTTACAACTCTGAAAAGGGCGCTGTTTTTCCCTAAAACTCTTTCAACTTTTACTTTACGTATCCTTGACCCAAATCAGATATCCTCAATTTGAAAGTCCAGAAAAGCGAGTGGAGAGTTTACCGTTCTAGTTGTGTATTTATGGTTGTATTTTCATTTTACTTGAAAGCTTGGGCTGGCTGTGAATTAGATAACGGTTCTTACTGATTGTAGTTAGAATCTTCTCTTCAGTCTTTTTTAAACTTTGAAACAACTAATTTAAATTTTCGCCCTTTTGATTTAGGACAAAGTATGAGACAACAATTACTAAGGCTGCTGGTATAAAAAAAGTTAACCCGGTTAGGCGCTGGGGAGCTAGGGAGGGACACGCGAAATCTTCGTGCCCTTCTTCGCAGCTAAGTCAATTTCAAATGAGAAGTTAATCCAAAGAATGAGTAGTTCGTCACTAAAGTAAAAGGTTATCAAAGAGTATCTCCCTTGCCGTTTTAAGTCGTCACCCAGATTAGCTGCGTACCAGGATTGATAAAACGAACGGACAGTGTGACATCAACAGGTGATCTAAACCGATTGACCCAAATGTCATGTACTTACTGCCAAAACACAAGTGTAGCCTTCCTAAGAAAAAGATTTCTTTTTCATTATTCTCCACTGGAAAGAAAATCAACCAAAGAAGAATCGTCAAGTAACTCTTTCCTTCCAGAACAACAACAAACAAAATCACCAACCTTTTCCAACAACAGCCAATCATTTGGCCAGTCGTCCCTGTCACGATTTGTTTTCCCTCCAAGAAAACGAACAAAGAACCTCGCTTCACTTCTGCCGGCAAATAAACTTGGAAACAGTGACGGGACACTACAATTCTCTCTACCCTTGTGCTCAAGGCAGCTGACTGAGACATTAAAACAATTGCCGAGTAACAAACAACAGAGACAAAAATCTATTGCACCTTCGACTAAAGCTCAAGACTCTACAATAAAATGCAACGTTGGATTGACATTTAAGTTAAACCAACTACTCGAACACTGCAGTGAATACAAAAGCGATCAATCGATAATGCGTAATGATAGCTGTAGGAAGTGGAGAGCAAGCAAAACAGAAGGATCAAGTTTGGACTTTACTGGAGACTGTAGGCCTTCCACAGATTTGGAGGATTTTCGGTTTTTAAGAGATCACTCTAAAGATCAACTACTTGGTGTAACAAAATGCAGAGATATTCCTTTGAAAGGGCTGCAAGCTCAAAAACTCTTTGAAAGTCAGTTAAAGCGTTCAAAGCATGTCAAGCAACATGAAAGCGGCAAAACTTTGAATACTCTGTCCCCGGTTTGTCACTTTGACTGTTTTCAGGACAGAAGTAACGGCGTGGATGAAGAAGAGCCCCTTGTGTTTGGACCAAACTACTTTATGGATTTGGAAACGGAACCGAATTGTAAAATGGTATCTCAAGACAACAATTCTATTACCTCAAAAGCTACGAACGGAAGAAGACCAACAGAAAGCAAAGACCTCAAGAGGCAGAATGAATTGTGCGGGATGAGTAATATGCATACATGTATAGCAGATCTTCCGGAAAAACGTGACGCTTGTTTTCAAGTTGTCAACAACCAAACTGGCCTGTATTCTCCGAACACATATTACGAGAAAAAAAGAACACAAAAGAACTTCTCTGTTGGCTCTTTGAGCAGTGGCAGTATTGATTCGATTTTAAAAGACATAGATGCAAGTAAGAAGAGAAAGCAGGAAGAACACGACACGTTTTTGGCACATAACAAACAAAATCTTTGGGACTCCCTTCATATTTTTGTCCCTAAAGAATGCAGCGAGTTACTTGGTAATAATTCAGATAGGTTTTCTTTGCTGTGTAAACGCGGTGCGTCCCCAAGTACTTCACCGACAAGCCCAGTAAAAACACTTGGTATAGGTGTAAATTGTGAAATATCCACTACATTAACTGGTTCTTGCAGAAGTTTAGACAAAATGGACAACGCTGAGAATACAACTCACAAACGTAAAGAATTTGATCAAAAAGCAAGAATGTTTACCGATTTGATGCGCAACTCCACGGCTCTACAAACGGCGGAAATGCCTTTTGTTTGTCCACACTGCAGCAAAAAATTCAACCACTCTTCAAATTTGAAAGCACATATGCGTACTCACAGTCATGTAAAACCCTACAAAGACGACTACTTTGACAAAACCTTTCACCAGAAGATCGACATGAAGATTCATCACTACGCTCACACCGGGGAGAAGCCGCATAAGTGTTCCGCATGTGGACGTGGCTTTAAGCAGTTAACACATCTAACCTATCACAAGAGAACTCACTCAGACATAAAATTATTCAATTGCGAGTTTTGTGGCAAAGGGTTTAACCAGAAAAGTAACCTGCAAGCTCATATCTATGGCCACACAGGCGAAAGACCACACAGATGTGAAGTGTGTCACAAAGGTTTCACGTTGACATCAACGCTTAACACTCACCGTCGAACCCATGCAGCGACCAAACCGTTTGAGTGCGGTATCTGCAATAAAGCGTTTTATCAAAAAAATGCTTTGAAGACCCATTACATCTCCTCACATCCACTGGTAAATGGAGTTTGTTTGTTGTAACTGAGCAAAATGTGATTTTCTAGTAATGTGCAAACTGGTCTTAAAGGCAAAGGGTTTCGTGTCTTTGAAAATTCTTAGAACTTGTTGAAAACGTTGATGAGGACTTGATTTTTAACTAAAGTTTGAACACAATTAAACAAAAATAACTTTACTGCCTAGTAAAAGTATTGTACAATTTAACGGAGAACAATCAAGCCATAGCTACTTTGCAAACAGATCCCATCGTTGTGAGGAACGCAATTCCGCCTTGGCTTTTATGAAGTTCCTGGGTCTTGGGTGGGGGGGGGGGACTTCAAAACCCCTCCAAAAATCTGAATGTATTGACGCTATTTTCTTGAAACTTGAAGGTAAGGTACAATTTTATTACCTAGTTACTTTGAATAGTAGATACGCTAATATGACGGTATGATGACGTCAAAGTGACATCATTTTTCCAAAAATCAGGGTCTTTTAGATATTTCTCCTTATTTTTGTGCAGAAGGATTACACAGCCCAAATTTCTTGATTAAAAAAGCACTTGATCAATACGTCGAACAATAAACTTTGGTTTTGGCCCATTCAAATCATTTGAACTTTTTGTATTGCAGAGATACATAAGGTTTAAAGAAATGTGAACTCGAAAACGAGAAGTGGTGGAGTTGGCACTCGTTTAATGCCAATTGTGGTAAACGTTGTGTCTATTTTTGAAGCTTATTCGGTAGATAGGGTTTTAAATTAACAAAACAAACCAAAATTCGGAAATGAAAAAAATTCGGAAAGTTTTGATATGCTCAATTCTAAGATTAAGTAAAGGGTAGATGTAATGTTGTCTTATACGAATTACCTAGCTGCCATACATGCACTGCGTCATTGGTAGAAGCACATAGTCGGAAAACACGATAGTTCCGCCATCTTGAAAGGGAATAAAGAGATATATGACTACTACTACTACTACACCTACAGACTTATCTGAAATAAGAAGTGTGAGAGAGTTCAGTCCATTGCCAGCACCGAAGGTATAATAGTCTCCTTCATCTTCTATATGGTGACAACTTCCTCAATAAATTCTAAATTGAACGAGAAAAGTTGTATAATTTCCTATACCAATAAAATTGTTTGTACAACTTATACAGCAAATAAAAAACCCGGACAACTTTAATAAATCACAGAGGTGCACACTGTTAACTAGGAGTTCATTTTATGATTTTCATGTGTCCAGACTTTTAAATACGTTAATATGTGTGTGTCACGAATATATCTTGAACCAGAAATGTCCGAGATAACAAAATACTGAACGCTTCATTGAACTAGGAACTAGTTGTTAACAAACAATTACGCTCTGCAACCGACTTCAATTAACTTTTGATAGCAGATCGGACGCAAAGACGAGGATATAACAAGGTAAGTAAACCATAAACATAAAAAAATGTTTTCAACGAAACAAACAACAACAGCAATGTAAAATGAATCCCCAAAAAATTCAACGACGGAAAAACAGAAGCTTATGACTCACAAAAAGAGCTAAAACCACAGGCAGACAAATCTAACAGTGCAAGTTGTCATGAAATTTACACACTCGGTGATTCCTTATATTTACTGTAATTTGCAACGGTGAGTTAGGCCACGTGACGTCATGAAATTTTCACGCTCAGTAATTCCGCATATTTACTGTAATTTGTAACGGCCTAACATCGGCACGTTTGATGTGATCACTAATAATGTCTCATTAATCCTACAGTGTCTATCTAATTACCCCCAAAATTGGTTTCCATGGCATCCAAAAAATAAATGGCGTCATTGCGGCCGCCATCTTGGATTTTCCAATTTTCAGGTTTTTGTACTGAATACTGAAAATAGTGAGAAAACATGGTTTAGCGATTGGAAAATACAAAATTGTAAGAAATAAAGTGAATTTATCAGTACTTGGGCAACATTGGTTGCATTTTCAGCGAAACGTTCCACTTTTGTAGGCAACAAACGGGTTGCGCAACTTATTATGATGATGTCATCTGTCGTGACGTCACTTAGTTAGGATCAAAAGATGTGTTAACAAACAAAAACAGTTGTGCCAAAGCTTTTTTAAATCGGTCAAAGAACAAAATTCTTAAGCCAAAAAAAGTCAAGGAGGGAGGTTAGATTGATTTAGGGTTAAACACGTACAAAATTTGTCCCAAAGTGCTCGAAATGGCTATTTTAAATATTCTAATTTTCGAAAAATTCCCGGGGGGCATGCCCCAAGGCCTCTAGGAAGCTCGCGCCTTCGGCGCTCGTTCATGCCCCCCTTAAGAATTCCTGGAGTCACTGCTTGACATGTTTTTGATCTTAAAACAGATCTAAACAGTATTACTGGTAATTTCCTGACAGATGCGAACAAACAGAAGTGCTATAAAGCTTTCCATTAAATGCCATTTTTTCTTTGTTCTTCACCCTGAAATGTTACGCTTATGATAAAAACCATTATGGTAAATGATAACTAAACGCCGATACTAATCGCCAATACAGTTATTTTCCTCGTCACTTCTTTTTTTTCTCTTGTAATTTGTCTGTGTAGTTTGTCGCAGGAGCAACTATACATGTATTATCGCTTATCAGTTTACGTCTACATTTACGAACCTTAAAATTGCTCATGCTAGGTGCTTAACGAGAAGACAAACACTAGCCTTTGTTCTCGGATAAACAAGATGACGACCACAGCCTGCCTTAAAAGGCTGATGGGAAATTGTTTCGTTTCCAGTGCCTCATTACACGATTTCTTCATTGTGATGAGACAAACGCCAAAAATTCTAAACCTCTAACTGTAACAAATAACCAAAAAAGGCACTGCGTATTATTACCTTTTCTAGCTTTGATCACCCTTCAAGCCCACTGTATAAATCAAACTTCCAGATCTCATCAAACTTACAGTAGCGATCTTAGTGTACAAATACCATTATAACATGTTACCAACAGCATTTCATTTTTTACTTACCAAGAACGAGGACAAATTATGCAATTTTTAACATAAGATTTCAATGTCCCAGAGTATAGAATTCAATTAAAGAAGATATTAAATCATTTTCACTTTCTCGTTTCAAAAATGCAATCAAAAATAATTTTATTGATGACTACTAAAGATGACATTGACTTTCAAATATAGTTTTCATCAAAAATATTTGAGTCATTTATATACACAAATTTCTCCACGTTTCACTTTATAAGGTAGGGTAATTATTAGTTCTATAAGCACTGTTATAGTACTATTTTCTTTATTATTTCTTTCTTTTATTATTATTATTACTATTATTATTATTATTATAATTTTAATTATATATATATATATATTTTCTGTGTTTCTACCGACCATTGAATACTCTTCATGTTACCCTTTAGGCAGCAAATTATTGCTGCTTCGGGGGTACCTAATGCATTTCATTTAGGCAAATGGCCACTTGGAATTTTTAACCTTGTGGTTATTTCTTGTGGCCATAACCACCAACTGAAGCAATTTTTCCACTAAAATGCATGCATTGTTATTTTTTGTAAAGAAAAATGGTTAAATAAATGTTGTTGTTGTTGTTAACCAGTAACCGATAACTAGCTACAAAACTTTTCAGACGTGGCTTGGCAATTTGCTCACACTGTGCTCCGCTACAATGGAAGGGTAGCAGTTCTCTGTAAAAGAAAATAGAGTTAATGTTAGTTTATTCCCCGTCCACTACGGGTTCTAACCTGGTGTGGACATTGTCAGTGAGTCAGGTAGCCTTCCTAGGGGAGAGGGTGGTGATGCTACGATGGGTGATTCACTGGTGTTGGATTAGTTGTTCGTTGGTAGCATTTCTGCCTGTTGCAGTTGTGGCACACCGCAGGGAACTGGTATGCGAGCAATGAGAGAATTTGGTAGAAGTGTGTCTCGGAGTAAAGGCTTAGCTGTTCCAAGAGGCTTTGTGAGTTAGGGGGTCAATTGTATCTGTGCACGATTTCGTTTTATTTGGCTCTTGTTGGTCCTAATGTTATATAATCGGGGACCAGCAGGGCAAATGACTTCCCCAGGGATCCACGCCTTAGTTGTTGAAATCTTTGGTAACTTTGCATAAACATGGCTACCAGGCTGAAGGTCTTGCAATGGCTGACCAGCTCGTTGTCATTTGCAAATTTTGTTGCAGTTTGCAATGAGTGTGTTCTTGTACAACACAGCCCCTTGGAAGTGTCCAAGTTTCCAAGCTTGCAGGGGGCTGGGGAAGATTGGTACGGAGATTGTGTCCGAATAACCGCTGAGCTGGTGAGAAACTGTGAACTGCCAGTGGAGTGTTTCCGACAGACGGTAGAGCCAGGTCGACAACATCGGCAGTGAGCAGTACATGCTTAGTTGACTTGACGGCTGCTTCTGCTGGACCTAATGACTGGGACCAATAGGGAAAAGAAGTGATGTGATTGAACTTGTATTTCTCAACAAAGGCTCTGAAAAGGTCAGAGGTGAACGGGCACCATTGTCGGTTAAAAGAGTGTGGGCTACTTCATAATAATAATAATAATAATAATAATAATAATAATAATAATAATCAACTGGCGACTAAAGTGTTGTTTGGTAGCTTGAATTGCTGACGATTGGATAGTTGGAAGCCAGTCGATTTCATAAAAGTCACTGTAGTGGTCCACGGTGACAAGATAGACATGACCAAATAGCTAAAACAAATCCTGAGAGAACAGCTGCCATGGTAGAGTAGGCACTGGATAAGGCTGGAGAGGTGCACGCGGGTGTTACTGAGCATGTTGTGCACATGTAGCACATGACAGATACATGTCGGTGATCTGACTGGTTAGACCAGGACTGATGTTCTCCATCTCAAGCCGATAAACCGTTTCCTCATTTATAGGCTCGTGTGAAGTATCAGGCAGAGAAGCACGAGACAAGGTGTTAGCGATGAGTAGGGTGTGGGTTGTGTGGTACCATAGCTTAAGGTAATATCGTGGAAGGGTGAGTATCATGCTTGTAGGGGGTGTGGAGCGCAGGCAAGCGGACGTTTAAAAATGACCTCCAGGGGCTTATGGTCAGTGTGCACTGTCGCATCATGCTTGCCAAAGAGTAATTAATCAAATTTCTGGAAAGTATGAACAATAGCTAGTGTCTCTTTCTCTATTCGAGCGTAGCGCTACTCAGTTGGAGCGACAGAGCAGGAGCTGTAAGCCACTGGTTGCCACTGGACATTAGATGGATCAGAAGAGTTTGAACTTGGCTGGAGTAGTCCAGCCCATTTTCTGAGGCATCAAACTATAGCACTACAGGCGCGTGAACATCAAAATAGCTGAGACCGGGGGCTTTTAAAACCAGTTCTTTGTCCTCATGTAATGCCTCAGTGTGTTAGCCTGCCCAGAGGAACTCTTGTATGACATGAGAAAGGTCCCGGAGGGGGCGGATAACTTTGCTGAGGTTAGGAAAAAACTTTGCCAAGTAAGCAATAGTTCCCACAAAGCGACGAGCAGAAGCCTTGTCTTGGGGTTGGGGCATTTATAAGATAGCATTTGAGACTTGCTCACTCGGGTTGAGACCATAAGGGTGAAGGTTGTGACTTGAATTTGATCTTGTATGGATTAAGTTTAAGGTTATGCTGAGTCAGACGCTCCAATAGCTGGACCACTGTTTGGTCACGATCAACAGTGGCAGCATGTGGGAATTCCTACCAGCCAATCACAATTATATCATCAGCAATATTTACTACCCCATCCAACCCAGGAAGGTCATCACGAAGACGTCTCTGATACTCTTCGGGAGCTGAGCTTATTCCAAATGGCAAACAGGTTCAACAGGGGGTGTGCATGGTAGTCAGCTTTGAGATTGATCAGTTAATTTAATGGTTTAAAATGCATCTCTGATGTCAAAAATGAGAACAGCTTAGCTTGATGGAAACGGTGAAGCTTTTCTTCAAGGGTAGGGATGGGGTACACTGATCTCAGTATGGCCTTGTTGACAGTTTGCAAGGGGTCTAAGCAAACTCGAACCTTGGCTGGCTTTGTAGGAGTGGCAAGTCGTTCACGTACTACCATGTTGGAGGTCCAGGGGATGGGTTCGTTTTCACGCAGTAACTGTCCTGTTTAAATCAATTTATCTAAGGCTTCCTTTATTTCTGGCAATTTGGGAGCAGAGGGCCGGTGCGGACAGCTTGGATAGGTTTCACTTTTTGGTCAAGAGTTAGTGCGAGCGGGGCTCCGAGCTCACCTAAACCCTCAAACAAGTTTGGTTGACTAGATACTATGTAATCTAATGTCAACTCACCAATAGGGACTGCCTCAAGCTGATTGACGGAGTCAACATCAAACTGGAGTATTCCCAAGCGAGTGCTGTCAGCAAGACTCAGTAATGGAGAGTAGTGTCGCTGAGAAGTGATAACTTGAAACAGTACATCATATGGCTGTTCATGGTACATGTAATGCAAGGTGACTTGTCCCTTGTTGGGGATGATAGTCTTTGAGTAGGCGTAAAGACGCACCGTGGATGGATTCACAGGATCATTGTACAGCTTTGTGAGGTCTGTAATCCACTTGAATTTTGAGTTGCTGTGCTGATGAGTGCTTGGTGATTTCTTGGTCAACAAAAACACTTCTCGGAGCTGGTCGACTGTCGATAGTGTCTTCAGTGAATACATACGCACTAGCTGGGTCAGTGTCTGGCTGTTCAACTGATACAACTTTGGCTGAAGAAGAGCTTTTGAAGACAAGGTAAAGTATTTCATCTCCCGTGGCAAATAATATTTCTCATCTCACTGACTTAGATGTAGATTTAAACATGCCCGCAGATGACAACTTTGGCTACTTTAGTGCTCATTACTTTCATAGTAATGATGATGTGTCAGAGTGTTTTTCCAATAGCCAGACTTTCTCAGTTATTAATTGCAACATGAGAAGTCTGCAAGCAAATTATGATAGTCTTGTAAAACTGCTTTCGGAATTGTATTTTCCTTTTTCCTTAATTGGTGTAACTGAAACAAAAATTAAGGAAGGGCAGCTGCCT
>JAOBRG010342592.1:0-14324 GCA_027574985.1 Umimayanthus nakama | reverse complement strand
GCGCCAACTTTGAATAGCTGGCAATTTCAGACGATTAAAGATAATCCCTCCATATCATAGGAGTTTTCCTCAAATTTTTCTGGCAGTTTGGTGATGTAGTAGAAATTCGGTTATGGGAGATGTTGCCATGGCAACAGCAATTTGGAGGGCATGTTAAGCTGAAATTTTGATTTCTTGTTTATTTTTACACTAAACTGGATTATGATGCTTGGGGTCAACCAGCTGATCTGAGACTATGAAACTAGCCAATCAGGTGCAAGAAAGCGGGAAAAACTTGTTATCATTCCCAATCCCAAAAGCATGCCTTTCAGTGCGCGATCAAAGTTCACGATAACGAAAAAATATGGCTACCGTGTCGGTTGTTGTTTATTTCGGTTTACCCAGTTAATTCGGCCCAATCTTGCATTCAAAAGTTTTTTTATTGCAGGCGCGATGATAACAGGTTTTTTCCGTGACGTCATGGAACCAGATCAGCTGGAAGTAATTTGGTAACCTTGAACAGTATAGTTTTAAGAAAAAAGTTATCTGAGGTTTTTTTGGCCGAACTGTGACGTCATTGATGACTTCATGCAAATAAAAGGGCGAAACGTAAAATCTGGCAAATGACGTCGTAATAGCTTAATTTTGGCTTTCCGATTTTTTTCATTTCCGAATTTCGGTTTGTTTGGTTAATTTAAGACACTATTTACTGAATAAAATTTAAAATATGCTTAACCTTAATCAAAATTAGCATTTAACGAGTGCCAAATCCACCACTTCCAGTTTCGCAGTTTTCATTTCTCTAAATCCCATGTTTCTCTGCAACACAGATCATTCAAATTATTTAAATGGCCTAAAATCAAAGTTTATTGTTGGACATATTGATCAAGTGCTTTTAATCAAGAGTTTTTGGCTGTGTTGGCCTTCTGCACAAATGTCAGAAGAAATAACTGAAAAACACTGATTTTTGGGAGAATGACGTTACTATGATGTCATCATGATGTCATATTACCATGTATCCTATTCAAATTAATTAGGTAATCAAGCTCTATCTAACCTCCAAGTTTCATGACAATAGCGATAATACTTTTGGATTTATGGAGGGGGGCTTTTGAAGCCCCTCCCCCCCCCAGGCCCAGGAACTCCAAAAAAGCCCAGGCAGAATAGGGTTAAAGCACCTCCAGGGCATGATTGTTTCCCGCTAAAATGGCTGTTACCGCTGACCAGTCAGAAACAAAATAATTTTTCGCCAGTCAATCTTCCCCACCCACCGGCAGTGCAAAAACCAAATTCCCAACCCTCGGATCGAAATTTTTTATCAATCCCCTTGGGTATCCCCGATCCCCTCCTCCCTGGGGCAAACCATTGACAGGTGCATTATTTTTATTATTATTACTGTTTATACCATATTTACCCATGTACAGAGCACACTTTTGTTCACAAATTTTGCCTCTAGAATTAAGATGTGCTTTATATCTGGAGCTTTTGTTTTATGAAGTAATTTGCTTATGAAATGACACAAAAAAATGAAAAATAAAAACAACTTCCAATTTCATAAAACATGGAAAATAAATCAAGGAAATTTAAAGTTTTCCCAGTTTCATACATCTCTTCAGTTCATGTCTCCTAGGTTTAAGATCATGATTGATCTAAAGTAAAAACATTATGACCCCCTAACTTTTACTGATCCCCTTCCCTAATTAATGAAGTCTACATATTATTATAATTTTGGATTGATGTTTTAAAGCTTTTGACAAACAAAGAAGTAACATAGTTTTTGTGACCATATCTGTTCAGCAAATGCTGAGCATTTGAAAAAAAGTTTAAAAATACAACAACAATAACAATAAAAGAAATGTTAGATGATTTTCAGTAATAGTTTGTTAATAAATAAAATGAAATAAATTATAAAAATTTTGGGAACAATGAGTGCTTGCATTAATTTGTGGTCATTAATTAATATAGGAAACACCACCGTTCAAGAAGCCAGTTTGAACAGCATTTCAGAAATACATGCGCGCATCGGGATAAAATGTAAAATTCATGAAATTTAAACAAAGGAATGCAATGAAGCGGGATGAAAATCATTAACGTTCCTTTTTTAAGTTTCTTGAATATTTTATTTTTCCCGATGCACGCATGTATTTCTGAAATGGCAAACTGGCTTATTACCAGTCGGTGTTTGTTTTCATGATATGTAAACAAAAATTCTGGGATGACCAAGCCAATTAAGGTTTATATAGCACATGTGGATATTAAGGACTTAATTGCATGGATTAAAGAAAAATACACTGTAAACCAGCCAATCAGAGGGCAGTATATTTTGTAGGTATGGAATTATCTAAACTTACTGTTCATGAATATTACAAGTATAATTATCTTCACTGGTATTGTACTCCATTAAAGACTAGAACAATGCCTTGTACAAGAAGTCTTGAAACATCGCCTGGTGTGTGGTTCGTTCTACTGTGGACTCTCTGTAACTGCCTCTTCGCTGTAGCAGAATACTACAACCAAGTTTGTGTGGTGAGTACTGGGGAAACATGCCCAGGAATACATGTAATCTGAAGGAATATTTCTTGATAAAGTTAATATGTGCTTCAAGATGAAAAGTGATCCTGTGAACATTTGAAAACACTCAAGATTGAAAGCTAGAGAGAACTCATTACTAGTAGTTTATGCCTCCCAGATTTGCGTATTGGAGTAAGTTGAATGTTTTTAAACCATAGAAGCTGAACCTGTAGGACTAGATACCTTCTATTAAACACATTATTATTTTAGAGATTGTGCCAGTTACATTAACAGTTTCAGTTTAAATGTATGGTTAACATGCATGTGTTGTGCATGTATATACATGTATTAAACAGGACATCTGGCAGGATGTGGTAAAAAATTGCAAATTACGCGGTAGTTTGGGGGCAAATTACGCAGCAGAATCGGTCAATTACGTGGTAAAAATAGCAAATTACGCGGTAACTTGAATAGCCTTAAAATCGTTCCTAAAAGTATTTTATCTTGCTGCTGTTCTAATTCTTATTAACAGACAGTCTGTTTATGAAGCGGCACGTTCTTCTAGGGTGAAATAAGATCAGGATCAGTCACATTCTCACCTTGTCAGGGCAAAACAAAGTGGCGTCACATCCGTGTTTTTTTCCAGTGTCCTGGGTTTTTTTTTCAGATGCCCTTTTGATTTCCTCAGCACTCTTCTGTTATTGTTTATGGGCTCTAAAACTAGTAAGACCATCACTTCTAATTCTTGTAGGCTTTTGTTCGCATGTGAACGTGAACAAACTGTTACAGAGGTCAGCAAAATGCAGAGTTTCCATGGTTAACATTTACCGCTGATTTTGCAATGTTATTCTGCTTTACTACAAACTTATCCATCGCAGACCATTGGGAAAATGATTGAACATCGAAAATAACAGAAAAGGAATAAAATACTTCAGTTTCCCTGCGAAAAATAAACCCCAGACAGAGTTTTGGTATAAGAATCGACGTTAATATAGTCACACAGCGAGTCACACTGGAGCCCAGGCGAGAATCGGTTGTGGCAGGGATCGCCTGGTGGAACGAAGCTGTGAAGGAAGAAAAGAACAAATGAAACATGTTTCCTCGGGTTTTGTTTAATGTTTTCGTCATTTCGGTGAGAAAAACTGCGAAAACTATGCAACTCCATCTTCGTAAAGAAAGTATATAGTATCTCAGTCCATATTATTTGATAATTTTTCAAAATTACGCGGAAATGCTCTCAGGATGCGGCGGATGCAGATTTTACTGTAGGATGCGATTCTGCATCGCCGTATCCTGCCAGATGCCCTGATTAAAGTTAAAAAAATTATGGTACAGTAACTATTTTTGGGCAAATAATTTTGGTTTGCCCATTAAGTTTTACGAGTTGTTTGACTTTTAAGAGTACCCTTATAATAACTAATATTGAATGTTAATTATGCAGTACAGTCATTGGCTGAACAACCATACAACTCCAGATATTACTGAATTGTGAAATTAATGTACTTTTATTCTCGCAGACTGGATGTAACTCAAACATCACAGAACACTGCTACACTTATGGACGAGCAAAGTTTGCTGCAACTCTCATACAGTCTATAGAGGTACGGCTGTGTTGCTTATTTTGTTAAAATTGACAACTTTAAAGTTTTATATCAGTACCATGTGTCCTTGTTTAAAAAACATGTGCATGTACATGTGCATTTGAAAATATTGATCTTTCTCATGTTGTGTGACTGAATATTAAATATGTTCATGTAACCAAACATTTTAAGAAAATATGAGACTGTACATTTTGTGTTCAGATCAATTTGATGTCCTAACTTTGGCTTTGTTTGGACAACATTTGGTTGATAGCAGGCAGCCCAAAACAAGCTGATGATTGACAAAAAATCCCAAAACGGCTCTAGCTACAGTACATAGTTGTTACAGCCTGTATCAGTAACCAGTATGAAGCCCGAGTATAATACAAGCTCCATTTCCACAGGCTCAGTTAGTCATTGCATCTCCAAGAAATGCCTGTCAGCCAATAGTTCCACCTCCTACAAACAGACAGTGGTTTGTTCTTATTGATGATGGAGGCTGCGCAGCGGATGTCAAGGTCTGTTTATTTCCCAAAAAGAGTTTATTCATTCAACACAAATACCTCTTATTAGCCAAGTGCAAGGTCCGAACGGCAAGTTATGGACCAAGTTTTTTCCTTCTTTTTATGGCTCAAGCGCAAAGCGCGCAGGCCATGAAAACAAGGAAGGAAAAAAGGATCCATTACAAGGAAACAAGGCTAATAAGATGTTTAATATAATTATGGCTTTGTTGATTATTCCGGTTTTGAATAGGTGATCAAGAGCTGGAATTGACCAATCACAGCACGCAAAATCAGTCAGCCATATAATAATGATTTTTATTCAACCTTGTAAGTTTAAGTTATAGGAGTGATTAAACATACTACATGTACATAAAAATAATTTGTTTAAATTATGAATTTTAAATTATAAAATGCTTCTTCCTACAATTTTAATGGCACTGGAAATGAGATTTTTATGTTTCAATATTTGATATGTTTGTGCTTTAATTAAAGGTTTTTTAAATGCACTTTGAAAACTTGTCTCGTACTACTAATTTGTAATTTTAAGCTTGCAAAAATGCCAATTAATCTTTGGACATCAACTACTGTTTACTACACAAAGGAAGTATGCTTACAGTTTTATGATTTTTTTAACAGTTTTTTTATTTTCATTTGATAACAAGATTCCTAACACTTGCACAGGTATACATGTATGTGTACCATGCTCATGAAAGGAACTATTTAACAATTATTCCGTGAGCGCGCATTGGATGTGAGCTTTTGGATGGCGGATGAGGTGCGAAGCACAGAGTCGGCTATCATAAGCTCATATCCAACAAGCGTGAGTGGAATAAATGTTTTATTTATTACCAAGCACTGGATGAAAATATCTCAAATTCTATTTTCTACCAAGTTGAGATTTTGGTCATTTAAAGGGAGAATGCTCTGTGATAAAATTGTCAGTTTCCATGTTTGGACAAACCGCAGTATATCGGATTTATATCGTGAGTAGAGAGTCAGTCAGATTTTATTTACCAGAATTTCAATATCGCTAATACTTGCACAGGCATACCAGGCTCATGAGAGAAACTTTGATGCAACAATTATCCGTAGTTTGGATTCGAGCTCATCTTGGACAATTGATGGCTCTGGAAAATGTAAGTCACCCAGCTTTTTAATTTGGATCCACTTACAAGGGCTTTATGAGGGGTGAACCATTTGATCTTTGAGGAGAGGGGTGGGCTTTTTTGAAAAAAAAGTTCCTGCAAGCCAAATTCTCGTAAAAAAAATTCCTGCAGCAATTGGTGAACGAAAAAAAATATCCTGCACCACATTCCTAAGGGGGAAAAAATGTTGCAGTTCAAAAAAAAATTCCTGCTAGTGTTTTGTATCAAAAAATTTCTTGCACACTATGGGACATGAAAAAAAATTCCTGCTCACCAACCCCCCCCCCCCAAAATGGTTCACCCTAAATAGAGTACCGTCTTTATTCTAATTTAAGTGCCCCTCCAATTTAAGCGCCAGTTGTGTAAATAATTTTTATTTGAATTCTAATTGAAGCACCAGCTGGAAAAATAATTATTTTTTACTGGCGCTTAGTAATTGGAATATATTTGCCATACTACAGTATGCAACAGTAATCTTTTTACTGCAGTGTTTAATTTAGTTCCAAGAAAATTGCCATCATGTGTTTCCTGAATGGTTTTTGGACATTTGCACAATAAACAGAAATTGTGACAGTGCACAGAAAAACGCACCCTAATGTCTTTCCGTTTTGAAATGGGATTCAACTGTTTGTAAGCCGTTTAAAAGTATTTGCATCCGTTTGATTGACTTTGTCACCCATTCGCTCGAAACACCAACTCGTTCGAATGACTTGACTGCGCGTTCGCTGAAACAGTGACTTGTTCAAACGAGTTACTGGTAGTCACCTGTTACACAAAAAACCAACTTGTAGGATCAAATAATAATTTATACTCGGGCGTATTTTTCTCTTTTGCATTTTTTCATCAGTTGTCCAGAATCACTTTCTTTGTTTCATAAAATATTCTGATAGTATTTTTTGATTGTGTCTTGTATAAACTGTATTCGTACTTAAAACTCTATAACTGTTGCAATAAACAACCACCGGAAAAAACTTCCAGATGATAAACAGCAGAGTTGTTTTTGTCATTACGGAGACATGTAACTGTGTTTCATGCATGAGAATTGAATACTGTGATTGGGTCTGCAGAAAACATTGAGACAGCTTGACCTTTGTGGTTTCACAATTTCCAAAAATATTTTCTGTAACATACAGAACTTTACATTTCGGTCAATTTAAAACTCCAAAACAAGTGAAAGCCGGTTTTGATCCAAATCAAATGGCAAATGAAATACATGATTTGAGAACGTTCCGATTTTTTAAAAAACAACAATCAATTTTGCAGTTGACTTCAACACAATTCCCGGAACTTATCATGTTTGCATTAATTTTGCGGTTAGTCAATTCACGAGAAAAACTTCCCTTCTTTTGCCCCAGCGAATGTAACGGATTGTGTGTGCAAATTTGACACGGCCGATGTTTGAACACTGTTTACATGTAAGTCCGGGGAAAGTACAGGCAAGGCGGTATGCATTGCATGCACTGCGCTACGCTTCTGAAATTTACACAAACTAAAACTTTCCAAAATGATTCTAATTTTTAAGCACCCCTCCAATTTAAGCGCCAGTTGCAAAAAATATTTTTCTTCTTATTCCAATTTGCGCGCCAACTGGAAAAATAATTAATTTTTGTGGCACTTAAATTAGAATAGAGAAGGTGTATAAGCAAGCTTACTAAAACCTATGGAAGTTGTGAAGAAGGTTTGGTATCACACACTGTTTTAGATCCTGATCCCATAAAATTTGTAACTCTCTAGATAGAGTAGTCTCTGAGTTGTCTGAAACTAGTGAAGAGTGCTCAGTTGTTCTAGGTTTTCTCAAGAGTTAACCAATAAACTGTGCTGTAGAAGTAATGTTTAATCATTTTTTATTCTGTTCACTTGTTTATCCTTACAGATGATCACGACCTTAGAAGGGACATTGTCATATCCGTCGGCAAGGTAAACCTAAACCTACATTTTAACAGTCAAAGAAACCTTGAAGCGGACCATTCAGCATTTTTTTTGATGGGAGAGAGGGGGAGGGATGGGGGTGGAGTTTAGAAGATTTTAAAAAAATTTCTTGCTGCATGTAATAAGCTCTATGGGATATATTCACTATCTTGTACAGTGGTGTTAAAAAATTTGCATTAAACTTAATCTTCCAGCATCCTGTGATCCCACCTAGATTTACCGTTTCCTCACGCCTACCCCCCTCCCCTCCCCCCAATGGTCAAGTTATGGAAAGATTTGAAAACCATTGACACTTTTGTGCATGTAAAATTCCATTGTATGATAACATGTCATACAATGTAGATTTACTGGACATCACATACCAAGTTACAGTACCGACCAGATGTAACCTTACGATGTATCCTGTATCCCGTTGATTTAGAAAAAAAAATTCCTGTCCTAGCTGTCCCGTACAGGGTCCAACAGGACACCAACGGGATAACTCCAATTGGTTGAGTAGCATGATCATACTCCCCACGAGCGTAACAAGGCAAATTTTAACTAAAACTTTAACCCTATTCCGCCTGGGCTTTTTTAGGGTAGTTAAATCTGGGGGGAGGGGGGGGGGCAGAAAGTGCCCACGGCCCAGTACTCTAAAACCATTTATTTAATGATAATGAAATGAAATTTGGTGAGTTGGTAGAGAATCATAAACTTATTTATTTGGTGTAATTTAATTGGCGTGTGACATCATCAATACATCATAATGATGTCATAACTGCCAAAATGTTTGGTTTTTACCAAAATTTTCCTAATCAAATTAGAAAAGTTTAGAGACGTTTCTGACCTTAAAAATCGACAAATAAATGGTAAAAAATGTAATTAAACTTCCTTTTTAATATACATGTAAACAATAGTATTTTAAGGAAATTGACTAATACAAACAGAGATTTTTTTAGTGAAAGTTTGATGTTCAAATCTTACATTAGCTCTTAAACTATAGCTTTCAAATTTTACTCAAATTCCTATTATTTAAGGCCTGTTGATGGTGTTAAATTGATTCAATCTACAGTTCCAGTGCATTAAAAAAGTTTTTCTATCAATTCACTGAGCGTAAGCCTGATTATGGGGTATTACCCATAGTTCATTGCAAGTTATAAGAAAAGACACATTTAGTTCTTGGTGCTCAAATGCAGCACTTTCCAAGTTTATATTTTGCAAAACATAAGAAACCCACTGAATTTAACACCATAATGTCAAAATGTGCCATGCTAGTTTTTTTTTTTCTTTTTTTGTGCAGACTGGACTAAAAACTATAAATACTAATCCTCAGTTAATTGTCAGTTACCGGTAAAAATGAAAAAAAAAGTATTAGGCAAATTCTTGATTAAAGAGTCGAAAGTTTTGGCTCATCATGCAAAAATTCTTTTCGTGTTATGTGAAAATTTAAACCAATTTGTGCGGGGCACGATAAAACTGAAAAAACAACGACTCAGCCTGAAAAGAAACTGATTGTAGATCATGCAAAACACGTTTTGTGAACAAATTCATAAGACAAAAAGAAAAGCAAATGAATTTTGGTTACATAATCTTCTGGCAAAAGGAATTTCAGTAAAAACAGGAATGCAATAATCGCTGATTGGCCAGAAGATGTTAAACTTGCAGCGACTGCTTGCAAACTCAAGCCTGGACTCAAGTAATCGATCAAGCTGTGCAGAAAGATTTCATTAAACTTGAATATTACTTGTTTTTTTGACAAATGTTTTAACTTGGAACCAAATCCAGTTAAAGTCAACAATCTCGTTCAATCAACAACTCCTTTATCCGTGCGTTATCCCACTGTATGTAGTTCAGAAAGTGATATGCCGCATTGTATTTTAGTCTGTATAAAAAAGATAGCAGCAAAATTGCAAGTTGTAACAGTGAGCATATGGGACAAAATGACCTGGATAAATGAAAGCTTTGATGATATTTGTCCCTCGGGTCAGTGATGAACGATTTGGCATCGAGACCTCAACAGGATCGATCCCTGGGGATAAATCCAGTTCACTAAGTTAAGGGATACGGATCAGACCCGCGGGCAAGCAGGACGATCCCTAGGGTTAACAGAAGATTTCATCTGGTCGGTACTGTGTGTACATGTATCATTTCATTTTAAGAAAATAATGTTGAAACCTGTATCATCTTCCCCATGGAAATATTATTTTTAAAACAATCCCCATCCCTTTGGAAAGTCAAGTTTTTAAGTTTTTAAGTTCTCATTTTGAGCAATGTACAGTTGTATACCTCGGCAGGATTTTTTTTTCTCATTGGCTTGAAGGTTATTATGTTTTACAAGTTCACCCATCCTCCTACCCCCTAAGTTTAAGGTGAAAACTAAGGGTTTTGTCTGTCCAACAAATTTCTATTTTTGCTTTGGAAGACAAGAATGTTTCTTATGTGAAGGAAGCTTAGGTATTGACCAGAAAACAAGTTTTATCTTAATAGTTACTTTTCCTCATTTGTAGTCCCTTAATACATACCCTTTAGTTGCACCCTTAGACTAAAAACATTGGCCAAAGATTTTCCATTTTCTTTCTGTGTTGGTAAAAGTGTGTACTAAATGTTTTACCCCCAAGATCTATTGATTCAATGAACCTGGACAGTACTCATTCTAGTTTTGGTTCAATTGTTTTGTTACAGGAAGGTGGGGATTTCCTTGCTAAACATGCCAGCACACCAGGGTATGTGACACTTAATAAGTGGTTCCAGTATAGCATTGTTGTATAAGGATCAATATGCCTCAAAGAACCCAAGAGAGTAATTATTGATGATCAACCTGGGTAAATAGAGTGTTTCTATCTTGGGTTCGGGTTAAGTTGGGAAGATTTTAAAACAAAAATTGTTTTTGTTATTGTTCGTTAGATTTTCGAGATTGAATTTCAATTTATGGTCACATTTGATATTGGTGCCTGAAGAGTTCACTGCAGCTGTTTTTGTTTTTATGAGACAAAATGCCTGGGGGAGGGGGTACTCTGGGGTAAAATGGAAAGGAATGACCAGTGGAAATCCCAGAAAACTACCCTAAAAATACTAAGCCAAAAAACTCTACACACCCTAAAACATACCCCCTGGTCAAAAATTGATTTAAAAGATATTAAATCATCAATTACAACCCCTGCGTGGTATGATGATCATCCCTCTCATCCAAATGTAGGGTGTACCCCACAGGGACTGGTCAATGAGGGTTTTATTCGTACCTTTCACAACACGCTGTGACATGTTACAAAGTGGTTCCAAGTTGAGAACAAAAGAAAAGTTTGAATCAAGACAAGTTATTTCTGTTTTCTCAAGTTGCTGAGCTGCATCAAGTGAACTGAAATTTAGACCAATTGTTGATAGTTTGTTTTGTTGTAAATAAGTAGGAGAAGCATATCTGGGGAGGAATAATTTCCAGGGTTTGTATTGTTAATTAAAACTAACAAGAACTGGAAATGTCCGTTTTTGTTCTAGGTGCCTGGTCAAGATTACTCCACAAGACATCTACTGGGACATTCGGTTTTATCTTATACCGTTTGCCATCATTGTTGGCATATGTTTTGTCCTGATGGCAATGTTTATGGTAAGTCAGTTTTGCCTGGTCAATCATCAGGAAGCATCAATATCTAATAGTTCCTTAAATTTTTTGGCAAATGCTATAAAAAAATAAAAATTGCTGCATGGGATAAATGCCAAAAGAACCATTTGAATAAATTGAGTAAAAAAAATTTCTTGCAAACAAGATAAAGTAGAAAAAATTACATGAAAGCACCCCACTCATCATCATTTTTCTAATGTTCCCTGACTTGATCAGCATAATTAATTCTTATCACAATTAAAGGGCAATTAAAGGGACAAATTTTATGCAAACGATGTGCAACACAATTTCATGTTTTCCAATCTTAGTCACACATCTCTAACTCCTTAGTCTTTTGGCAAAAAAAATGCAAATTGAAACCGCACAGACACTAACTATGATATCGCTTAAAAATAAAATTGAAATCAGTAACTCTTCATCAGTAGGATATCTAAAACGAGTGCAGTTCTACAATTGGTGTTGGCTCCATTAAATCCTAGACCAACTACAGACCATTTTAGGAAGAGCCATCCACCACATGTACACGTATGTGAGCACAGTTACTGATTAAGAACAAACGGTATCTATAGGCAAGGAAGATGGAATGGAAACCATTAATTAAAATATTTAAGTTTTACATCTAGCCCAGAATCCAATGTTCACTGACAGTAATATAAGCAGATGCTAAAAATAAAATTGAACAACTTTACATGCAACAAATGAAACACTTTCCACAACAAAAAAACCAAAATTATAACTACATGTATAAGCCTAACCATGCATATATCCATTAGAGGCAACGAAAATTTCTGTCAGACCTTTTTTATCTTTCATGGTCATTGTATATAATAATTGAAGAGCTCGGTGCAAAAATGGCCTAAGTGACGATTTTGGACCACCCTTCACAAAACCTTGAAATTATCTATCTTCCTGCTATGCTACAGTGACCAAAGGACTCATGTTAGGTAGCCAACACACTGTTCTTGCAATACAAATAGAATTTCTGCCCAAAGAACACCAATTTAGTTTACTTTTGACCGGGAAAGAAAAGCTTCCAAAAATGCCAAGAATTTCCTCAAAACTCTGCTGGGGGTAAAATCACTTCTGTCTCTTTCCTACCCTTGCTGGGTGGGACTTTAATAAAAAAAAAAAAAAGCACCATTAGCCTAGAAAAAAGTACAGTGACAGTGACAGTTTTGCAGCCAAAGTTGTTTTTTGCATAAAAACACTTGTTTTTGTTAATGAAACACTGTTCAACTGGGTTTTTGATTACTTAGCCTTTAAATATAGTTCTAACACATAGCTTTAAATACACTGTGTTCTTTAAACAGATCAGTCGCTATTACAGGCATTTCTTAGAGCAGCGCCGCAGCCGGCTTTCACCAGGGAAGTTAAGGAAAATTCCTACAAAGAAATTCAAAAAAGGTAAGTGAGAGTTTTGAAATATTGAGAGCATGATGAAGTTTATACTGCCCAATGCGAATTGTTTTTTGTGTGTGTTGTTCTGTATCATGAGCAATCCATGCTAAGTGGCTAAAGGGATTAGAATTACAGCATCTAAGATAACTCGATGACGACACTCTTCCTGTTTATCTGTAGCTGCAAACCCTACTCGTGAGCACAATGATATGTTTTTTGACATAATCATAACTAATTATATTTTGTTACAGGTGAAGATTTTTATGATGTATGCGCCATTTGTCTTGATGAGTACCAGAATGGTGACAGGCTCAGAATACTGCCGTGTGAGCATGGTAAGTATAATATGAACAGGATATCCCCTCCCCAAAGTGTCAATTAAGGCTTTTGCCTTGCCTACAAATTTTCATGTTTGCTTTGGGAGATAAGAATGTTTGGGAATATGTTCTTGTTTAAGATTATTTTGTTAAATCAGCCTACAATATAATGTGAATGTTTGTCTTACTTTTTGTCATTAGTTTTTTGAAGCCCTTAATTTTCACCCTGCCCCTCCCCTGACAGAACATTTAGATGTACTACACCATCACAAGAATATTTGTTTTTTTGACTGAATCTATTTCAATAAACACCCCCTTATTAGAAATAAAACAAGGCTAGTCAGGACATATTTAATAAAATTGATTAACTAACACATAATTATATACTTCATTTACAATTTTTTGTGGCCTTTTTTGTGAATAGATTTTATGAATATATTGTCCACTTAGCATAATTTATATGTATTCCCATTAATTTTAGGAAGCACTTGCTTTCCTTTTTCAGTATATCACTGTAAGTGTGTGGACCCATGGCTGACAGAGGGCAAACGGACCTGCCCTGTGTGCAAGAGATCTGTGGAAACTGACAGCCAGGGCCGTGGTCGGCGGTCACAAGATGTGGAAGGTGGGCAGGCATCAAATGGTGATGAAGCAAATGAAACCACACCTCTCATATCGCCTGTGACACCCTCTGGCCCACCCCGAGCTGTCACCGTATAACCTGGCTATGAAGGTTGACTCCTCAAACTCTTAATATAAAGAGATTGTTCATCACTGAAATAGTTTATTTCGAGAAAAGCAAAATGCTGGAAACCCAAGCATCATTCTCAAACTTCTCATGACTATTAACAGTTGTGGGAAAAGTAGTAGGTAGTATTTAGCCCATATCATTTGTATTTGAAAGCAAAAAACTGTAAACCGGTTTGTTCCCCATTTGTCCGGTCCCACTGGTAGAGAAGAACTGGTTTTGATCAGTCTAAATAAAAAAGGCCAAGGTGACAAAATATTTTTTCCTGTCACAAATGTCCAATTCCCAGAACTGAGCGAGTCTGGTCATTGAGTAGAGCTAGAGCAGATCTAGCCACAGCAGAACCTTTTCTGAGAACTTGCACGTTCCATTTAGGAACTGGTCTGAACAAATGGAGAGCAACCTACATGAAAGACAATTAGGGAATGAATGAAGGTCGTACTTTTGTGTATGTGAACACTTCATCATATATATCATTTCTTAATTGTCATTCATTTGAAGTACATGTATGAACATTCGTTTTCTTTTTAGTTGTCATAACAATCGGCTCAAACTATATAAGAGATAGCTGCCCTAACTGTTGTGTATGAAGGTGGGCATGTTAGGAGGTCTGTGTGTG
>JAOBRG010342581.1:0-12918 GCA_027574985.1 Umimayanthus nakama | reverse complement strand
TAAGAAAAACATATTTCTGATTGTGCCTATCAATGACATACAAACTTGAAATTTGCAGAAAACATCAAAGTTCTTCAATGATCAATGTTGGTTGGACTAGTGTCGTTTTCAAGTTACTTTTAAACAACTGCAAACCTTTTTTTCTAAATTCTACCAACAAAATATCTTCTCAGAACACATCTTATCAAATATTTAACCATAAGCCAATCTTCAGACATATCAAAAATTAATGTGTTCCTTAAAAGCAGTACAATGTCAAAGTAATAATTAAACACAAAAAAGAACTGTTTAGTGTTATTATGACTGGATTTGTTTTGGATACCTGTCTGGAGTAAATTTCCAAGCACTCAAGTCATTTTGTGCCTGTTCTAGTTTCTCTTTAGAGTCATCAAGTTCAGTTTTCATTCTTTGAAACAGCAAATTGACAGCTGGATCCAGAAGGGTGGAGCGCAGTTGGACTGAAGATGGGTTCTGAGCTTGCTTTAGATCATGGATTTGGGTCTAAATAAAAAGAAGTGGGGTTATTGACAGGCAGGAGACAACCTGCAACCAGTTTAGGATGCTGGTTGAAAGATGTGCCCTCGCGGTGGCCCATTTTAGGGTTGAGGGGGGGAGGAGGGGAGTAGGGGCTTCTGTTCAAAATATTTTCAGAAAATATGTGAAAACTTAAGAAAAAAAACCATGCTGTCTGATTTGTCTCAATTCTTAAACTATCTGTATAAAATTATCCTAAAAAAAGGTTGCCAGTAATAAAGGGGCTATCTCCCCAGCACCTAAAATGGGACACTACGGAGAGCGTGTGTTTTACCGCCATTTTTTTTCTGGCCACACTGGGGGCATTTGTTTTGTACACAGCTATTCTTACAACAAAACTTGACATTGTGCAATAGCTGAAAGAACCAAGGAGTGAAGCTTGCTTCATTGGGGTGCATTAATTTTATGCAATTCAAATAGCTGTTGGGAGATTATCTCACCATACACACAGTACAGTACACGTAATCAGTACCTTTCTGCAGCAGTAACTTGTGTTTGTCTTGAGAATTGTTCAGCCCAGAATTCCTTTCAGTTGTCATTCACTATTGCAAAATGCCAACCTTTCTTGAAATGCCGGTAAATACCACAAATATTGAAAACAACTTGTACTCTTAAACACAGTAACATTCATATAATTCATTACTGGCTACAGATTGTCAGAACAATGCAAACGAATTCCCTCTCTTGTGTAAAAATGATGATATAAATCACCGGTTTACTAAAAACTGGCAGCTCTCCAGTTATCCACACCCTAACTACAGGCAACTCCTCCTATCCCAGTGGGCCAGGGGATTGGAAATCATGAACAAAAAAAAAGGCAAGTCATTGTTAAAGCAAGTATTAGACTGCTTTTTAATTTAACTGTCAATCAAAGACAAGTTTGGATGTTCAAACTTTCAACACACATCTACAGTTACCAGTAAGTACATGTATTCATACTGCACTTAAACACACACACATGCGTACACATGCACATACTCCAACAACCACACACATAGAATCACACACAAACAAGTCCAGACTTATCAATCAGAAGTATCTTCTGCAGAAAAACAAATTCTTAGTTATGCTTCAATTTTCCAGTTTGACAACCCTACTGATACTGTAGTTTGGATTTGGAAACTGAAAAGCCGCCAGAGAAAAGGGTACAATTACTTGTAGGTGATACTCAATGCATAGCTGTATTTAGGAACAACTCTCATTTTACTGCACACACCAATCGTGTTTTAAACTCACCTGAAGAATGCCTTTGTAGGTTCCTCTTGTAAACCAATGTTTCACATTGTTGCTATTGTTTACATTGTATGTGATGGCAAAGCATGCACCACAGTAACTACTTTAAAGGTTAAACTATTAACATATTTTTACCTGTCTGTTAGCAGTCCACTAATACCACACTTACTGTACAACAGTCATAGTGAAAAAGACTGCTATGTACAAACTGAATCAACACATACTGTACTGCTTGATGGCAATACTAATTAATAGTTAGGATAATGGCACCACAGGTGTGACACCTGGCTATTGTTCAATTAGGAACAAACTCGTGCACCTTAACATTACATGTATGTAAATTATGACAGTAAAAATGCAGAAACTTACATCAAGGGTAAACACAGAAAATCACTGACTGACTGTCACAAATGGTAAATAAAATATTACACTTAAACAATATTTGAATTTGTAGAATTATTCTTAATCGAAATTGACAAAACTCGTAAGACTTGACACATTACATGCAGCACTAAATAATTAAATATTTGTGATTGCTGTTTGTTGTGTGAAGTCAAATCTTTAATGCAACTAAGCTCTTGGGAGAACTTAAAGACATTGAGGAACCAAAATTAATGTCAAGCAAGGAAAGGTGATTAAAACTGAAAAATTCTGAAATCTGAGATATTGAATACATTCTATCAAAACTGAGCATTTGAAATGAATTTAGGAAAAAATGAGAATAGAAAAAATTTAGTCAAATTGTGTTCATTAAACAACGAACAAAACAACTGACAGCAGATAAGAGGAGTGGTTGGTTGTTGAGCACAGCTCGACATTACAATGTTCTATACTTTCTACTGGCAAAATTGACTCATGGTTAGATGTGTGAATGACTCCAAGACACAAACACATATGTACATAGGGGGCCAATCTTGTTCAATCAATACTCCGCACGGGGAACCATCACTAATCAACCAATACGATCAGCCCCCATACCTGTACTGCAGCAATGTCTTTGCAGTAAAATTGGTTTTTGTAAATACAGCCAGAAAACTATCCAAAGTTAAACAGGTTTCAGATAACTTTCAAAAAATTGCAAAATTCCACAAAAAGGATTACATGTCCATTTTGCAGCCAGTCAGTCGATTTTCATTGGAATTAATAGGCTAACTTTGCAAACTTCTCTCCATATTCACTGGTAATATTGACAAGGTGAGCCATTTCATAAAAAGTACTTGATCGAGATATTTCTAAGTACATAAACAATTAAATAATTTATTAATTTGGAGCATAAGGATATCTGAGCAGTGCATTTGACAGCAGAATCTTGACTGTCCTAATTATCAACTAAAACACCCATTATTTTATTGACCAAAGTTCAATACACAAGCAAATAATTGTTTGTAATGCTGAGGATAATAGTGATAGCTTCCACTTTCAATATCACAAGTGAAAACAATCTCAGGTTACGTGAACATGTATGTTCTTGTCATTGTAATTGTAACCGCAGGAAAAAAGTTTGCAAAAATAGTGCACTGCATGTATAATAAAATATGTTCTAACTATTAGTAAAGTGTTGCAGTTTGAAGATACCTCAACTCTGTATGAACAGTGCAGATCTTCGTAACAGTACACGAATGTGATACATGACCGAACACAGTAACAGTACATATCTAAGGCAGTGTACATGCCCTACAGATTTCTCATACCCAGTCTCTACAACAATTGCATGAGTTTCGTCCGTTTTCAGTCCCATCTATAATAACATTACTATAGTTTCAAAAGTCTCAAACTTTCTTGTTTCAGAGCTTAGCAAAAAATCTTTTGGCAATCAACCCAGTGTCTTTGAGCAAACTTTCATTTCAAGTTTTGTATAGAGTTCTTTGACAGTTCAGTTCTTACGCAATGTCTCCAAAGTTCATTCAGAAATAGAAGAGAACTCAACATGTACTGTTGAAGCATGTTCTATATGCAAGTCTGAAACAGGCGAGACAGTTGACCTGCTGCCCCACAGTTCACAGCACAGACTTGGAATAAGAACAGTTTCTAGCTTTACTGGGAAGTTCAAAGTTCTTATTTCTCCCTGCTGTGGCAACACCATTGCATAGCTGTCTCAAGACACAGTTCCTGGGCTTAAAAGCCCTCTTAGACCCTCACCAGTAAGTCCTGCATCTCTTGCTCCTTGGTGGCAAGCCGCATCACCAGAACATTCTCTCTTCTTGTTGACTCCTGCTGCTGTTGTTTAAGCTTTTCTTCAGACTCCCGCAGTCCTGCTAGCTCACCTTTTGAATTAGAACACATTCATACTCATCATTTTTGTGAGTTAAAGGGGCAGTTTCACACTTGCTCCATTCAAAATTGCTGCTTTCCAAAACTAGTTCCTTTCATTGCTACCCAAAATTAATACAGTTGGGAACTATAATGTATTGCACTGGTTTATGATTTATCCTATCAGCTGAAAGGAAAACGACTGGAGGAAAATGACAGGGCGCACAGATAAACGACAGGGCGCTGTACCCTGTTGTTTCACCTAGCTAGAACACTGTTCTTGGTAGACAATCAACTTCTAATAACTGAAACCCTTGCTAACTCAAACCTATAGCTTAATCAAAGTAATTTTCATTTCCTTTCAGGTCATTTTCTACACACATATATTATAATATATAATGTTACCCTCGATAACTCGAATGTTCAATAACTCAAACCTTCTATTTCATCCAAAGGTTTCAGTTACCAGGAATCGACTGTACTAGTTCCTCAAAAAATATTCTATAAAATACATGTAATAATGCAGACAAAAATGTATGGTTCCAAAACTGCCTGCTCCATGCCCAAGGCTGCAAATGTAGGACTTGTCTGTAGCAACATAATGTAATTTAGGATATACTAACTTTCAGTAAGATTTTGTTTTACAATTTGTAATGTACTTACTACTTGATGATTGTCCACATCCCAGTTTGGATTCCAAGAAGTCAAGATAGTGTTCTTGACCCTTCCATCTATAACACAAGAAAATGGTAAACACTGAACATGTCAAACAACGAATATGTGGCAAGTTATATAGCTGTAACTGTCCCACATACTTATTCAGCAATTAAGCTTTCCCAAACTTTGACATAAAGGCCTTGCATGGAGAAAGAGAATAAAGTTAACATCTGGTCCAAGTACGATTTATCCTGCACCCTACACAACTCATCTTCTCTACAAGACGAGAAAAACAGCAGGTATGCAGTGCTGTTAGCACAGGTACATAACAGCATACATATGGAGAAGTACAACGTACTAGGACAATCAAGGAGAGAATAACCAACCCCCTTACTCAAAGAGAGCAGTGGTGAGAAATCAATTTGTTATGTATTTGAAACCTAAACTTTTGTTCAAATTTCCCACCACAGGCAAATTGCCAACCACCAAATGAACTGCTTATTTGCATATACATGTGTTAAGCTTGTCAGAAAGTCCATTGGAAAAGTCTGTTGCTCATTAATTACTACAACATGTCCAGAAATGAATATGCTTCCTCCCCCATACGCACACTTTTTGGGTACTACATAACAAGACCTTTTTGGTCGTTATAATCTTTCTAATATCCAGCCTTGTGTCAAACTCATAGTTCCTATAATTTCTACAAAAATTTTGTTTAGGAGCTAACTTGGCTCAGCTCTTGTGTACACTACTATCCTTGTCTCTGCCCCCACAGCACTACTGGGGCAAGCCAGTTATGAAACATAAAAACATTGTTGGAATTACAGTTTGTAAAAGCTGATGTTTTTTATCCTGCTGGGGTTCAGGCCCCCAGACGAAAGAGAAGGAGCGTCTTCCATTTGAATAGAATACTTCCATTCGCTTAATTTTTCCAGCCCCAACTTTCTGGGGCAGCTTCTGATTGGTTACAATAGTTAAATTAAAATAAATAAGTGAGAACATCGGCAACAAAAATCTATTTTGACAGAAAGCTTTTCACTTCTACAGTTGGTAGAGTTTGTAGGAAGTTTAGGTATACAAAATTTGAAAGAATAAGTCAATCGGGCTAGTATAAATTGTAATGCTATTTTGATAGCCCATAGAGCCAGAAAAGTATTGGGAAAACTTCTCGAGGCTGCTCTTGTATTGCAGAAAGATATTATGCAACATTCAGAAATAGAAAGAAAACTTTTTCTTCGAATGGTTCATGCTAGTTAATCGTTTAATAGAACACTTGAAGGCTGAATCAGAGTAAATACTAAAATTCTAAAACCAGGGGTCTTGCCCTTGGACAGCTTGGTAGTGAGTGGTAGCTGCAGCAACTTTCTTTTGCTGTCAGTTCCGAATAACGTGCGACGACAAAAAGAAAGTCACTCTAAACTCCTAGTCTTGTCAAGCTTAAACTATCACGGCAAAATAACTTGAAAAGACGATCGAAAGGTCAGTATCTAAAACGAAGGCTGTAAAAACCTGTTTTGCATCAAGTCAACCTAGGCCTCCTACTAAATAAGTGATCTCACCTGTCAAATAGCTGGTCTTTGCTAACTTCTTTGAGTTCAGCAGAGCTCAACCGGACCTAAAAATGCAAAAAGTTTAAGTTACAACTTGAAGTACAATTTCTCTTTAAGTGCAGAAAGAAGCGACAAAATTCTGATCTCAAGCACTCTGCAATCAGTACGAAGTTTCCTTACCCGTTTTGGCGGACGTTCAGTCTGATCCAAGTCCGCTGATGGCTTTTTCAAGTTTTTACTCGCTGTGAAAACAAGCAAAATTAAAAACGAGAAGATATTTTTTGAATGATACAATCTAGAATTTACCTTCTTCGTTTTCCGACATAGTTTTGTGAGTTTTACGACGAATTCACGCCGCTAAACGACTAACTTTGAAGGTAACTTCAACCAAATATTCCCTCCATTGCTGTCGCCATGCGTGCACCGAGCACGACTGAAAGGGCCTCTGGGACACAACTTGGGCGCGGACTTTGAAGCACACGATGGGGTGGGGACATAATGAAAGAATTTACCGAAACTTTTTGCTCCGCTGTTTTTGTCAATTCAATCAAATAGGTAAAAAAAAGTCAATCTTAAGGCTTTTTCTTTTATTTTTTGATGAAATTTTTACAACAGTTTCATTAACATCTTACAACGAATTGTTCAAACTTCTCTCATAAATAGTAACAACTGTTCTACTCATGTGGTCTCCCACGGAAATAAAGTATTCGTTTGAAAGCGAGGCTCATCCATGTGGTGCTGAAAAACATCATGGCGGATGAATATGGTTTGTAAAGCGGTCGGGGTTACAGGCGAAAAACGACACGTGATAAAAAGAAATTACTGAACCGGCGAGCTTATGATTGCAGGAAAAGAGCTTTGATTAATGACAGACTACCAAGAGGAACAGAGAAATGAGCTGGAAGCTCTCGAATCGATTTATCCCGAGGAGTTCACAGGTAGGTCTTCTGTCGCTCTGTTTAATACTGTTACTCATTTACTGTTAGACTGTTGCAAGCTTTGTCTTTGTTAGCTGTATTTTTCAGTTCTGTCAGTGAATATTGATCATCTAAACCAATTCGCATTACTCCATTGTCTGAGTTCGTGTTGATTAACGTATTCAATCCATGCGGTCGTCATAAAATTTGTCTCCAAAGATGTCAACATTTTTCTTTTTTTTGGGGGGGGGGAGCAAAGGGGGGCTTTTGCCAGATGATACCGGACGTTCTAAGTGATCAGATCCTCACTTCAATGCTTTTTGATTGATATCACACGCAAAGCTTTTTTTAGAAACTTGGCATCTAGTTTTTGCTTGATTTTATTGCAGTCAGCCAATAACAACAATCCTTAATAGCTGAATATGATCCAACCAATCAATTTGTAAGGTCAAAATTTGACTTCTGATTGGTTCAGTATGTTCAAAAGACCTCTATTTCGCAACCAGAAGTATGAGCGAGCTTCCGCTCACTCTCAAATTTCGTAACACAGCAGATTAGTCAAAACCCATAGCAGCAAGCGATACCTCTGGCACCCAGAGTAAGTCTTAGTCTGCTAATAAAAATTGGATATTTTGAAGATTATATTACATTATTACCTTTTGCATTTGAATTTTTGAATATTCAGGAGAAATTGTCAAACTATGAAGATGAAAAGGTCCAGCCTTTGAGTTCTTGCTGACGCTTCAATGGATTAGCAAAAATTACTAAAATATGCTCTCAAACACAGAAAATTCCATTCATAAGATTGTAATTATCTCTGCAGAAGTGATCAAATAATAATAATAACTTCATTTCCATTAAAATCTGATTTTCAGCAAATGGCTGATTTGCACAGGTATAAATTACAATATTTGAAAAGCTTGGCATAGGAATTATTACAAAGGGAGTAAAAACTGGGGGATAAAACTGTTCTTGAAATAGCCTGTACAGCAGTGGAAGAGGCCAAATTTGTTTGATCTGAGATTATTGTTCCATTTACATGTAGAGGTTCAAATGGAATGGAGGTTCATGGAAGTGAGGTTCTGTGGATTTTACAGTAGTGTGAACCACAGTTGCCTGATAGTAAAATATGAAACAGCCAATTACAAAGTTTAGTGACATGTTCAGAGAAAAACAAGCAGAGACCACATTACAGTACATGTACATGTCGTTTCTCATAAAATAAACATAGTTTAGATGATGTTGTGTAATTGTTGAAAAACATTTTGTTAGTTTTAAAACAAAAAATTTGGTTTTTAAAATTAAAAAGTTAAGAGATAGTAAAAAATTGGAATAAATGGAATGCTATTTCACATAAACGATGTTTGGATGGAGATGTACGTTTTAAAGTGTTTATGTAAAGATGACATCATCAAGATGTCCCAAGCTTTTTTGAAAATACGATTCAAGGTGACTTTTTTTGGCTGTATTTTCATGTACATTACAAACTCATTCAAAATACCGGTATCTAGTAGGTAGAACTTGATATTCAGAATCAAATTGGTAACAAAAGACCATAAGAGAGGGTTTTCAAAAATGGGAAGAAACAGTGTTGCAAAGCCTCATTACCTTAGCAACAGTCTGTCATCTGACACGCCAACATACACATGTAATACATGTAGATATCAAAATGATCCTTATCAAATACTAGGAAAAGTGACCAAATTTTGGCTCTGGTATCTTTCTCTCTTGCAGAGAAAATTGAAAAAAAAGAAAACCAGTTACAAGCCTGGGTTTTAGGGGTTTTCTTGAAAATAAGTAATGTTGCTGTTTTTCTTCTCAGTTGTTGAAGAACCCAGCTGCTTCAGGATAGAGACTTTCTGTGAAGACCCTGGGGATGAACACCAAGACTGTAAAGGTACCTGGACTGTGTGACCAGCTCAAATGCTGTGCAGTGGGATTATGCTTATACCATATCCTGCTCCAATTTTAACTTTCTGTTGCGTTTCTTCAGTGTAACCCCATTATACAGTCACCTATGGTCGAACAAAAATTGGTTGTAGTAACGGGGAGGCCATACAAATAGGGTCAAGTTTCAAATTTTAAGGGGGCTGGGGAAGGTTACAAGTATTTTGCAACAGCACTTCCTAAACAACTGTTCTCATTAATAGACATCTGGCAATGTAAATAATATTGTAAAGAAATCGTTTTAAAATCTTCTCACAAGGCGATACTTGCCAACATACATATAGTATGCAATCAATCTCCCAATGAAAGCAGAATTTATAAAGCCTTTGGGCCCGGTTTTACGAGGAGTGGATAACTTTATCCAGCAGATAAATCCCTATGCAGCAGATAAAGTTTGCTCAATGTTCAATCAAAATTAAAAACACACCATTTTTATCCACTGGATCGGGATTTATCTGCTGGATAGAGTTGTCCACTCTTCATACAACCCGGCCTGTTTGATTAGTAAATGAATGAGATAATAGTAAAATTGACAAATAAAAAGTTCCTTAATTTTTGAAATTTTGCTCATGGGGGCCCACTCACATATTATTTCTACTGATGGGGGATTTTTTGGGGTCAGAAATTTTGGCCAAAAGGGATTTTTTGGGGGTCTATGAAAAATGTTGGGTATTTTTTGGGTCTCAACAAATCGCTCAGGTTTTTTTTAAATTATTGTGCTTTTTTAGCCTAGTATTAATGTTGGCATGTGTTTAGTCAGTGCTTGCCTGCAGTTCACATATGTGGAGACATATCCTGATGTTGTGCCGCTGATTGAGGTTGCCTCTTATGAGGGTCTTGAGGATGAACTTGTCGAACAGCTGAGGGAATTTCTATTACAGCAGGTAACATTCATACCAAATAGGTACATGTAGTTTTAGCAACAAATAATAACATTGACAAGAATTCTGTGAACATGCATAGGATGTGAGATGGTACACTGTCAGTGTTTTATCTAGGCCAAAATGACAGGGTGAAGTGCCTGTCATTTTTTCTGTTTGCCCTGTCATTTTCCTCCAGTGCCCCGTTGCTTTTTCTGATCCTGCACATTATCTAAAAGAAGATTTGAGTCCTGCTTACATTTTTCAACATAACTGGCTTATCTAGTTTCCATATGTGGCAAAATGGTATTTGAGCTGATATCCGAAGTTGAGAGAACCACTCAGACACTGGAAACACAATGTTTGAATTTGAAAATTAATATTATTTTATAGTATCAAAATATAATATCGTTATTGAGTTGTTCTAATTTTGTTCTAGGCTGAAGAAAACCTTGGAATGGTGATGGTATTTACACTGGTCTCAGCGGCTCAAGAAAAGCTGAATGAATTTGTCGATCAACTCAAGCAGAGGAAAGAAGAAGAAAAATTAAGGAAAGAAAGAGAAGAAGAAGAAAGAGAAAAAGCTGTATTCACTGGAACTCATGTGACTTTTGAAACATTCATGAAATGGAGAACAGCTTTTGAAAAGGAAATAAATTCAAATAAGAAAGAAAACAATGAATTGCTGAAAGGAAAACTAACAGGTTGGTCAGTTTACAAACTACTGACAAACTATTGTAATTTTATGTAAGTACATGTAAATTGCTGAAAATTATATTTAAAAGTCGGAGAGGAGTGACTAGGTTATTCATTTATGCATATGTACCTTTGTTTGTCATGTGGAGTGAAAAGTATCTATATTTTGAGGCTTAACTTCTTGTTTATTTTATCATGTACTTGTTTCTTTCTGTGTGAAACTCAAAACATAATACTATAGTTTTTTTCGATGAGCACCCAAGTTGCTTGTTTAATTTTTGGACTGTTGGACTGGGCACTTTTTTGAGGTGGGCACTCATTTGAGGCAGGGCATTTATTTTGTTAAAAATAGCCACACCTTTCAGGTAGCTAATTAACAAAACAAAGAAGAAAGAACTCTACTCCAACTTTATACCGAGTACATTGACAATTTTTCTCTTTTTTTGGTTGGGGGGTATGCTTGTTTGAAGGTGTACACTTATTAACCTATTAATCCCAGAAGGCATACATAAAAGGGATCAAATTGATCCCCGTCGATGTTTTTGGCTTTAAATTTTCGTTCCTTGACCGATTACCAAAAGCTTTCATTTGGTATTTGGCATATATAATTGAGCTTTCTTTGTATTTTCAATTAATAGAATTCACATGATGTCTAATTGGCTTTCATGGCAACCACAACCATATAAATCACTAGTGGCTCCATCTTGGAATTTCAAAAAAAGTTTTCAGGTTTTTTCAATAAACAGTCCATTCTTCTCTAATTGAACACTGAAAATGGTGAGAAAACAACATTAAGAATCTAAGATTTTTAAGAATTTTTAAGAATTCTAAGATTTTTTGTGTTTACATGTAGTCCAAAATAGTCGCCTTTTAATTGAGAAATTGCCTTTAATGGTCTTTGCTGCGTCTAGCTTCTTTAGTTGCTCTGTTGTTAATATTATTATCATTAATTATTAAAGTAGCAACAGTATTTTCTATATTGTATATATAACATATTTTCATTCTAAAATTATCTATATATTTAAGTAAATTTTTATCTTTTGTAGTAGACAAGTTTTTCAGGGCTCCCTTTGATAGCAGGCCGCCTTACATAGGCGTCTGAAGGGACCACCCCGAATTGCATGTTATTTTTAAATAAACGTTATCTATCTATCTATCATTTTTATCATCATTATTATTATTATTATTATAACAATTGAAGTGAGCTCAGTGCAAAAATGGCCTAAATGTCGATTTTGGACTTCCCTTCATAAAACATCAAAATAATCTGTCTTCCTGCAATGCTACAGTTACCCAAGGACTCATGTTAGGTAACCAACACATTATTCTTGCAATACAGATTGAATTTCCGCCCCAAGAACACCAATTTAGTTTATTTTTGGCTGGGAAAGAAAAGCTTCCAAAAGTGGTAAGAAATTCCTTTAATCTCTGCTGGGGGTAAAATCACTTCTGTTCTTAACCTTAGTTGATGGGACTTTTTAAAAAAACCTGTTTGCTATGTACCATTAGCCTAAAATACAGTATAGCTGTGGAGAAAAAAAAACAAATTTCCCAGTATTTTAAAAGTCACCGAAAATTGTGACTTAGTCTGTTTTTGCCCCGAGCTCTTCAATTGAGTGTAGCCTGTAGGGATTCAATTCTGATGGATGGGGTAAAGGATAAACAAAGAGAGGTCCTGGCATCATCCTCGTACTTCCTCTTCTCTGTCATTGCCAAATTCTCCACAAGCTTGCTTTTTTATAATTAAAATATTTTTCTTATACAGGTCGACAACTCTTTGAGAGAGATGCTTCAATGAATCTTTCAGATATTTCTTTCTTTGAAGGTGGGTTCTTAGCTTCTATGTCTTACAAACCTTTCATGTTGTGTGTCTGGAATGGAAAGGGTTTCGGAGTCTAACTGGTCGTGAATGATGTAAAGTGTTATTTAGAATGAGTTTGATGCCTTGAAGTTTACAACAAAAATAACTACAGTACTTGCAGTTATATCAGTTCCATATATTTTAAAACACCTGCAAACTTTGCTTTTGTTTGGGATAAAACTTTTTCTTCTTAGAGTTTGAATTGGCTTTTAGAATTCTCATTTACATGTACGTTTTCTACTTTTATATTGCTCAAGTGAAATAAACAAACGAGTATAATACTAAACATGTTTTGTACTTATATATATCTACGCCATCAACAAGAAAGGGGTCTATTGCAGAAAACTAGGTATCTGATAAACAACAACAGTTTCTCTTTCGATTGCTCTAATTTCAGTCGTCTTTTAACTGCA
>JAOBRG010342580.1:7455-18593 GCA_027574985.1 Umimayanthus nakama | reverse complement strand
ATTATTATTATTATTATTATTATTATTACTATTATTATTACAATTATTATTATTATTATCGTTACTATAATTAGTAATATTTATTACGAGCCAGTCTTCTTTGTGGCAATTTAACAACCGAACTTTCTTAGTTCAGTGCTGATTCATGGTAATTAAACTGTCATATTCAAGCCTTAAGATACCTCGGAAACAAAACTTTTAATGTTTTGTACCAAATATAAAACTATTTGCACCCGCAAAGTTTAAAGCCTGTTCTCTTCACAGGTACATTACCTAAGTGATCACGTCACTATAGATTAGCTAAAAGAATTAACGTTAACTAAATACGTGGTTCATCCAGATTAATTTCAGGTTTGCAAGAGTTGCTTTTTCACAGCTACTATGTCAACAAAGGTTGATTAGCAAAAAATGTGTTATGCAGCTCGCTAAACATTACACATGACTTCGCAAGTTGCTATGCTCAAGAAGTTTTTTGAAAAAGAAATTATTTTGTGTTAGCAACGTTGAAGAAGGGATAAGACAAAGTAACCAAGACAAATAGAATTTTTTGTAGAAAGTAAAAATCTCTGATGGCTTAGAAGGCTCAACGAAACACCAATCGTGTTTTTTAGTTGCAACATTTTTGGAAAAGATGGTAATTTTCAGAAAACCTTTAGAAAGGTATGTCAGGGCTCTTTCCTCAGTGTTACACTGCTACAGGGGCAGTTGCGCTTTATGGCAACTTGTATGCCAAATACAAATGTTGCATTTAAAGAAGGCTGTCCAAGTTCTTGTGTGCATCAGCAAGCACGATAACTCAGCAATTTTTGCAGAGGCGGATCCAGGATTTAGTGAAGGGGGGTTCGGACAGACTTATGCCAGCCTACGTTATCTAATTGCTGTTGTTGTTTAACATATCCTTCACACAAAAAGTATGGTCAAGTTATTTGCGTTTTCTTGACTTTAGGGGGTTCGCCGAACCACTTTTGGATCCGCTCCAGATTTTTGTTCAGTATACTTTTGAAACAAGATATGACCGTGCCTGTGTACCTGAGATGGGTTTTGTCTGTTTTGAAATTTTCATTTATCATCTTCAGTGTTTATTGTTCGCAGGTAAATGAAACCAGAACAAACCGTTACAATTTTTGAAATTAAAAAGTGTAATCACACTTATACAACCATAGAGAGCTCTAGAGTCACCTTACTCACAACATTAAGATGGATTACAATTATACTTAGAAAAAAAAAGCTCCGTGCGTTGTGTTTCTTTTTTTGACAAACAAAGTGGTATCGTCTGTACTTACCGTGAGAACTAACGCAGCCGTTCGATAAAGTTGCTCAGGATATGTGAGAAAGCATTTTGTTAATTTGGCCGACACAAAAAAATTATAACGGCTGAGAACCGTTTTATTAGTTGAAAGAATTCATTTAATTGTAGACTGTCACCACCCAATGAGATATAACATTAGTTGCAAATTTATAGAGCGCTCTTTCCATAAAAACACAAGGATGCTTGACATATGTTTTTCAAAAGCAAGTCAACACAGCAAATCTACCTTCGTATAACTAAAGATATACAAGCAAGACTACGTTTGAAATTAGAGGAATATAAACACTATTTAGTTATATAAAACAATTTATGCCAATTTTCAGTTTGAAAACTGAATTAGAAACTCAGTCAATTATTAAACTTCCAGTATTTTAGAGTTTTTCGTTAAAGGTACATCAGTGGGAAGTAGAGGGGCTATTCAGTTAGCTTACATTCTTCTAGTATTGCATAGGAAGTATTGCATAGGAACCAGGCTTTCCCATCAAATTACGCTTTGCCTCAACATCCGTTGTATAGTTCTCACAAGAAAGACCGTTGAAGTGAAGACAAAGTTTTGATAGTATTGCAACTTTGTGAGAATTAAATTGAAATTTGGCAGTCAGTCAGTATTCTAAGTAGCTTTTGATCAGCAAAAGTTCATATGGTTTGTTTTTCGCCCAAAAGGTTTGTGTATTGAAACTTTACAGATCACTATAATGTTGCTGAAATAAAAAGCAATTCAGTAACTGCTCGTCAGTAGTATACCTCAAACGTGTGCAATTCTACAATTGGTTTCGCCTTAGTTAAGCCCTATACCAACTGCAGACCATTTTATGAGAAACCAGCCGCTATGTGAGCACAATGTATGCTCACCTCTATGTATGGCTGACGTTTCGACCGTTATACAACCATATCAACCTTTGTTGATCAAACTCCATTTACAGTACTGCTTACCTTACTCGCCAAGGCAAAAAACAGCAGTTATTTTTTTCAAAACTACGGCTTCCCGAGTATTCTACAAGTAGTTTGACTAGGAAGGCCTGGAAGATAAGTGTACTTTCAAAAGATATAGTTAATCTGTTCTGTTTTTTCACATTTTCACAAATGCGATAAACTACAAAGTTATGTGCCTCTATTCTGTATATTTTTTTGTTGTATAAATTGCGCAGCTTGCTCCTCTCAGGTATAAGACTGACAAGACAATCTATTATCCGTGTATATAATCTACTTGTTGCTTAAACATTTATTCTAGCTGAATAGACGGATCATTTTCTTCACGCAAAAGTTTTCAGAATGCCGGAATACGCCCCACCCACTTTTTCGACATCTTCAATTAACCTGTATCCGGTACTCTTTCAGTCTATGGGCTTTTTGCGTCAGATCGTGTAATGCCCCCAACGGCTGTTTAAACGTTTAAAACTTCCCGTCCCTATTGATGAATAATTTCCCAAATATCGGCTATAAAAAGCAAAGTTTCGTACCATTCCAACTACACCACAACAGAACTCACAGACGAAGATCCTCAAGGTAACCGCAGAAGCCGAGACATCTTATAGAGAAATGAAGTCCGTTATAGTATTAGGGTTGGCAGCGATACTCATCGTGCTACTCAGTCCACACCAAGGAAACTGCCTTTCAGGATCATTCCGACTGGCCACAAAGCCGCCACGGACTCATTACACAAGTCTTCGAAGCACGATAGAGGTATTTCAACTATCCTTTCAAACTGACTCGTGCCTATAAGAGCACGCGCGCGTGTGTGTACCATTATTGCGCGCGCGCGTGTGTCTGTGTGTGTAAGCGTGTGGCTTTATGTCTTTGTGAGTCTACATATGCGTGCAAGTAGTTGAATGGGAACTTCTTTTATATGGACGTAACAATAAGACAAAGTAAATTGCACCTTTGTTTGGAAAAAATATCTCAAATCTGTTAGCTAAATGGTTGGAGCATAATGGCCTACATTCTTTTTTGAAAAAAAAACTGAATTGATACCAGATTAAGTTAACAGTTCTTACAATAATATACATGCAAACCAGCAAAATAAAAGAACCGTTTTATAAGCCCTCGTATTTTTTGCCACATCTTAAACATCGAAAGAAGTTTCTATACAAGAAGACTTTCAAACATTAAAAACTTAGGAACGTTAAGACAACGTTATGTCTGATCACATTATGGAAGAAAAACTTAGAGGGCGGGGATTAAGAACTGAGAAGCCGGTTTCTTAACGGAATGTACAGTAATTTAAATTAAATTGTTTTTATAATTTAAATTATATAACGTAAAACAACTGCCAGTTGACAGCGAGTTTCTTCAACAGGATCAGCTGCCGAGGTCGATAACAGACAAATGTAAACGTGTTGCGCATGCTATATGCCGAGGAGAAGTGATCAGCCGCAAAGACGACGACTATAATAGTTAATTAAAAGAGAGGTTTGACAGTTTAACAGCTAGTGATAATATGGAGCCGACGCATCGACAAAGCCAACACTGTATTTAGCAGTTAAAGAATGCCTATTTTAAAATAGAAAATTCAATAAAGGCCTTAAAACTGCTGATGTGATAACTAGTGTTGAATACCTCTTTGTTGGACTGTCTTTGAATGATATTTCATGCCGCGTTGGCCTCAGGTAGACATTAATGGATGTTGAAGGGGAAGTGGAGAGGGAAGGCTACATTTTATATTGCTCCCCCTACCCCTCCAATCTTCAGCTTTGAAAGCATTCTAAGGAAATGAACTCAGGCTACCCTAAAACCAAAAAAACTTCGCGGTTTCTAAAATGAAGGCTTACAATTTAAGTCCTTTGTTTTGTTCTTTGCCTTCTGATTATGTTGTTAAGGCAGTTGGCTATTGTTCCAGACGGAGAGGAGATAAATGCAGCATGTCAAAATTTACAGACTTTGGACAACTGAGTCGATGTTAAAACTGATAGACAGCTGCGATGATGTTAAAACTGAGGAAAAATTAGTAACTGATCATGGGTAGGATAACTAAGATATGTGTAGCTCTACAAGTGGCTCGTTCAGCTCTAATGAACCGTACCCTATTTTAGTTGTAGACCAACTTAAGAGGAGCCACCCACTATGAGAGCACAGTTACTATTCAAACTTTAGTATATGTGAGGAAGCTTGGATTCTTCAAAAGTTATTTTCAGCTATAGTTTAGAAAATTCAGCGGTCGCCCAGAATTGTGACTTCAAACCGTTAGTTTTATAAAACTATCATGTTGAGATGAAATGTATACTTGTGTTAATCTTAAATAATGATACTGCTTTAAAAACAGAAAAATCATACGGCAACATTTTGTTGTGTCCGGCAGCACTACACTTGCGATTGGAAACTGCTAGTATAACATCATAAGGGGTTTCGGGTGGGCTTATAAACGAGGGAGCCTTATATCCGGGATGGTTTATAAGGGGAATAAAAATTGTTTCAGAACGACGAGATAAAACGTATCTGAAAAAACGAATTAAAGCTGACATACTATCACATTTTGAGTTACATTTATAAAAGATTTATTGTGCGTCACAGTAACCGGATATTTATTTAAAAGACGTCTATAAAACTGACTTTGTGCAAATGGAACAACTGTAACGAACAACTGTAACGAACAGAATGAAAGTCAAAAAAATATATATATATACAAATAATGGGCTTATAATTGGGGGAGCTTATATCCGGGTGGTCTTATATCCGGAATAACGTATTCGCTGACAATAAGGTGGGCTTGTATCCGGAATAATGTATTCGTTGACAATTGGATGGGCTTATTTCCGGGGGGTGGGGTGAAAACCGTGGGGGTTCTTGTCATGCAAGTAACTATGTTTGGCAATGCTCATATATCCAAATGATGTCTTTAAACACCCGCTTAGAAGTCAAAAAATGAACTGCATTTGCAGAAATTTTAGTAGTTACGTCTTTTCAGTGGGATATTTTGGTAGCTGTGTATAAAATTATCAAGTTAAAAATAACTGAAACGTTACGTAATGTATTGATGCTGTAACAGATTCAAATTATTAGTTAGGGATAAAGTGGCATGGTGTTTATATGTACATGCTCTTTTTCTTTTATATCGGTATAGCTGGTGCCAACACTTAATTTTAAAATACCTTCACAAAGTAAATTGTTGAGAGATGAAAAATAACTGAATTAAGAAAAGATTGTTTTAGTTTTGTAAAGTAAACTCAAATTACTCGGTTGGAAGTGTCTTGATCTATTCCTAAAAACAAAAATGTAAAGTAAGAGACTAAGCGAGCCCTCTGTGGGCTCGGGAACACGGGAGTGCCTGAAACATGTAACGGTTGCCTCATAGTTCTGACAAAAAGTCAGGATTTCAACTCACTGTTTATAAGCATTCTTGCAACTCATATTCATAATTTTCCGGTCTTGATATAAGAGAGTGTTATTGAAAAACTAAGCTAACCAAACGCGGTTTATTAGGGAATGGGGGGAAGCAAAGCTTGTACACCCAGATGTTGTTTCTAAACACCCACGTAGTTGTCAAAAATGGTTTGCATTCACAGAAATTTAATTAGTTACAATTTCTCTGTGGAATATTTTAGTAGCTGTGTACAAAATTATCAATTTAAAAGTAACTGAAAAGTTAAGTTAAGTGATGTGTTGATGCTGTAACAGATTTCATCATAATCTCTTCCCTTTCTTTTCAAACCTAATTCTCTTAGTCTCCATTTTAGAGTCCGCGCATGTACTTGGACATCATGAATTTTTTTCAAGAAACTTACAATCCCCTTGTAGGGATAACCCCGATAAAAATACTCTGTAGTTAGCTTTTTTTATCAATATCTTTCTACTTTCTTTTTTCGACGTTTGGTTGCCGACCACATTAATTGCAAAAGTTTGCCGTCAAAAGGCATTACATTCCACAAGACGAGCAGAACATTTTCGGCAAGTGAAAGATTCTGCAGCCACTTTGTTCTAAGTGCCGGTGCGATATCAGGAGTCTGGACATGAGAATGCGTGCGCACGTATTTGACTTTTTTAATTTGCAGCAACTTATTTTTATTTGCAGCAACTCACTTTTTTTTTTAATTTGGAGCAGCTATTTTTATATTTGCAGCAACGTTTTTTAGTTTGCACCAAGTTTTTTTTATTTTGCAGCAACTCTTTTTGATTTGCAGCAGCTATAATTAATTTGCAGCGACTTTTCTTAATTTGCAGCAGCAATCAATAATTTGCAGCAACTTTTTTTAATTTGCAGCAGCTATTTTGGATTTGCAGCAACTTTTTAATTTTATGTAGTTGCCCTTGTGGGCCACCATAGAGTAGCCTTCCTAACTCAGCCTTGCTCGTTTTACTGACCAAGACGCCATGTGTCAGTTGCGTTTTCACCAGGTGCAAACCTTCAAAATAATCTTAGAAATCGACAAAACTCTAGAACCATTCAGATTATTTCTTGTGGATTTCCTTTTTGTAGATTGTTGTTCTCAAAGTCAGTTTTCACCATTAGTCAGTTACCATCCCTACCTAAACGGGCAATTTCCCCTTAGCAAATCTTTTGCAATTTAGCGAGTGGTTTTGCTGATTATCTCTAACACGTTATAATATAAAACAAAATCAACTAAAACATGTTTAGTCTAATTGCAACACTTTTCATTTCAAATCAGAACAAAATGGATATTTGTTTTAAGTTGTCTTTCCTTTGACTCCGATCATATTCATAAATTAGCAATGCATGTCTGCGCACTTCAAATGGACGGTTTCTACTGCACTGTTGAAAACAGATCGAAAGTTTCTGTACCTTTGATTTTTTCCTGATTTACATTTTGTTGTATTTTTAATAGTTTTCTCAATTTCAAATTTTTTTTTTTTTTTATGAAATCAGCAAGAACGTTCTTATTCGAAGAGTTCTGAGACCAAAATCTTCGACAAACAGTTCGGCCCACAGAATGTTCTTTCTTAGATTTCTGCCTTGGCTTTTCAAATTTCAAAACTAACATGAATGCGTCTTACAATCTAGCTGCCTCTTTTTTGATCTTGTGAGTTCATCAGTATGGCGATCGGCATCGCTCTGCTTAGAAGCTCAAAAAAGAAACGAACAGAAAATCATTGTTTTTCGTTGTAGAATATTTTATCGCAGCTTGAACACTGCATTTTTCATATATTTAGATATTTTTTCAATAATATATTGTGTTTGTCATGTTTTTACCGAAACGCCCTTCTCATGTCTCATTCTGTTTGCATTCCATCATATTATTTTTCTGTTGTTAATAAAAGTACCCTCTGCTCAAATGTATGCTGAAAAGAAGATACATTTACGGCTTAAAAAAGACATCAGACTCTGAGATCAATTAAAATTAAATGTCGCACTGATAATTGCCACCTGGTGAATCATTTTTTGTCTTAAGTTGTTTAGTAAGTGTGTTGGGCAACCGAACTCGTTTAAATGTTCTCGCCGACATTCCTAATTGTTAAAACCTAACTATGTGTTAGAGGCTTGACTGATGCAGAAAATCATGTTGTAAATTGTGATTTTCATGCTAGTATGTGATTTACTTCATTTACAAAACACGAAAATAACATAAATATTCCAGCATATTTTAGGCTCAGCCCAAGCACGTTTCTGAATTATCACAATCCAAGGCTCGAAACTCCTGAATGTATAACATGAAACCTTTAACAGAGCTTAGTGCCAACAAAAATGTATTTGAAAATAGTTTTATAAACTGAATACAAATTGAAAAAGAAAAATGTTACTGATGCTTGATTTATCTTCTCTTAGTTTCTCGATTGGCATAAAAAATATTTGATTAAAATATATTGCTTTTGTCTTTCTAAAATGTCTCTTCTCTATATATAACATTTCATGCTATGTTAACTTGTGTAGCGAATTTGCATATGTGTTATACATGGTAACTCAAACTGACTCTGAGTATAATGGTATTTAGTTGTGTTAGAGAGCGTAACACCTACACTTCGCTCCAAGCTATCAGCTTTTCCACCTTTCAATTGCGCTTAGTGCATGGTTATTTTAAAATTTCTGTCCATTCAGCTCTAGAGACGTTGGGCCTGCAGTACCTGAAGCGCCTTCATTACTGGCAATCGATTAAATCCCCAAAATGATTCTTTCGCACGTTTCTAGTTAAGCTCGTACATAAATTAATTCATGAAGGCGTTCCACAAGTAAAACTGGCACTCTTCTTGGAAACACTTTGACTTTATGAGAAGTACGCTTTCGATTCCTTGTGCCTCGATTATGATAATTAAGGGTGTAAGTAGCTGTTGCCTTTTGTGGTCAAATTTTAAAACAACGCCGACCAAACGCTAGAGGCAACTTTTTCCGTCCATCCCTGACGTTAAGCTCTGCATGCATCTGTCAAACTCTTTTCTTTGTAATAATTTTTTTATAACAAATTTCTTAATAATGAGTGAGGCATAAAAGATCCTAAAATTTACGAGCTTTAGGGACATACTGAGGCTGAGATACATAGAGAATATTTTTTACACGCGGTATTCAGGAAAAACGATTTGTTGTCGGTTGAACTGTAAATCAAAGGCCAATGATTGTGCGACAACACTAAACGGCTACTCCAAGTGTCAGCGGTGTATGCCAAGACAACTAGTGATACTTTTACATTTCCTAAGAAAGCAAACTACTGTACTTTGATGGAGGTAGGGGAAAACTGAGTTCTCTGTGTACACTTTAAGCGTATTAAAACATTCACAAAGACGCCGCCTCAATCCTGTCTCACAACCAGAGTTGCGCATAAATAATTAAAGCCCCGTTTAACACAAGTTGCTATTGGATTGATCTGCGTGAATGAAAACAAAGGTTTTTACTCAGTCCTAGAAACATCAGATCATTTTAGGAACATTTGAGGTTCAAATCCTCAAAACCGTTACGATCAGTCAGCCTCGACGCAACGGTATACACTCTCATATAAAAAATCAGTGTATGCGATTAATAAAGTTTTTTGAACTGATATTATCATTTTTAATCATCGTTATTTCCAAACCCACTTGGCCTTCATAATCTATCTGAGAGAAGCAAAGAGAAGATGTGTTTCTGCTTCTTTTTTTATGTTCATTTAAACTAATGTCTTTTATCTCAGACCGTCAAGCTTAATATGAAGTGTTCTCCTTTATCATCTTGGTAGCAAGTTAGTCAGTCTATGCAGTGGTCAATCAAAATCGTCTAAAGATTGGTATAAAATTAAACCAAACCGAATGTTTCATAGAATAACAGAATAACTACCAGGCAAGTGTGTCCTTGGCTCGGCACAATATCTCCGTGATATGACACAGGCCACCCAAGCTCTAGGTGTGCATTTTGATGCGGTTTAAATGTATGGCCTCGAACGCGCTTGGTGTATTATAAGACTCTGTATGGGAATTTGCTCTTACCATGAATATTCTATAGAAATAAAACTCACAGAACAATACTGTTGTACTTACTTGTCTAGTGTCCCATCCTGTTGCTTTACGTGCATGACTCGCTCAATAACGCCGGCTCGGAACGAACCAGGATTCCACATAGAGCAACAGGAAGGGACACTATATATACAAGTAAGTACAACAATATTGTTTTGCAAATATTATTTCTATGAAATATTCAGGGATAGAGCAAATACCCATACAAAATCTTATAATATACTGCGCTCGTTCGAAGCCATCCTGATTTAAACATCAAAATACGAACCTATAGCTTGGGTGACCTGTGGATATCAGAGAAATTATTTTTCTTATAACACCAATGTTTACTTTTGAAGACCTTCGAAACCATTACAGTAATTAGTTATAAATCAGGGCTTTCATTGTTACCCGGCCAGTTATAATTTTGAAACTGAAGGAGCTACTCTGAGTGATTATACATGAACTAAGTACTACCAACCACACATTTAGCAGAATATGTTTTCTACTACTTGAAATATTTTCAGTTACAAAAATGTTTTTGTTTTTCTACAATGAGTTTCAACGATTATTTTCAAAGAATAGAAAATAATGTGTAAAATGATTTTAAATTGACGCGTCCTGCTAGCTTTGTTTTGTTTGCCAAGGATTTGATGGTTTATAATTGGGGAGATTTATTTGTCAAAGAATAACAACATTTATAGCTGGTTTATTTTAAAACGGTTTTGAACTAAAACATAACAATAATCTCAATGCCGAAAGGGTTTTGTTGCCTCCTCCATCATGCAAATATCATTGGACAACCTCATAACCTTATGAAACACATTTCCCTTAAAGTGCTAATTTGTATCCGAGTGTGTTATTACAAATTGAACAAAGGCGTATTTGAGCAGAAGAGGAGCGTCTAATATTCTCCACACAAAATTCTATCCTGTATTGGGAAACCTTTGCCAAAGAGTTGATGCTAATTGTGTTCTGTCATCGCTCTTGAACTTTGCGTATTCTTCTTTCATTCAGTAGTCCTAATAGCGTTTTCGAGTGTGCTGGTTTTCTTATCCACTTGGTCTGCCAAAGGAACGTAAATGAAAATTAGCACTTAGCGCAGACAAGGAGCAGACTAACAGTAACACAAAAATACAACCAATAAAGCAAAATATGAAGATTTCCGGAATCTACTAGCGACAAGATAAAACATTTTAATACCTTACCACTGTCGATGTTTATGCGAGTATTGGGAATAAGAGCTATATATTTTAGTTGGAATAGGAATGAACAACCGAAAAATGAAAACATGGTGTTGTTCGATGATAAGAAAGCGTAATTTTTACGTCATAAAAAAGAACTTTCATTTGCTTTACTGGGCTCTCGGTCTCTTTCAGGTCAACTGCGGCAACAAATTATGTCAGTCAGAAAATCATTTTTAAAAAACGTAAGAAATTGAAGAAGAAGAAGAAGAAGAAGAAGAAGAAGAAGAAGAAGAAGAAGA
>JAOBRG010342569.1:0-11752 GCA_027574985.1 Umimayanthus nakama | reverse complement strand
ATGAACAATATCATAAACTATCGGTGAAGTGTTAAAGCGTGTTCACATTAGCCACTCAAACGATAGCGTAGGTAGATCTAGAAACACGTGTGAATGCAACTTGACGCAACTGCAAGAAAAAGGAGTAATTCCTTTCTCCTGCGTACGCCTTGCGCTTGCGTTTGCTCATGCTTCACAAATTTGGGGTGATGCTCGCTATACCAAGTGAGGTGCCATCCTTCATTGTTTAATAGCGACAGTACAATGTTGCGTTCTTTGAGCCGCAACTCAGGGCTCATTGTCAATTAGTATATCGAACATAAACCCTAATTTCAAGTGTGAGCAGAGGTGACGCAATTTATGCAGACGCCCACACCAGCCCAAAACCATCGCTAAGGCCTCTAATGCAATATTTAGCAATTTTTCCACGAGCTCGAGTCGTACATGAGCTGATAGCCAACGAGGCGCGGAGCCCCAAGTTGGCTATCAACTCATTACGACGAGAGCGACTGGAATAATTGTTTTATTATATACAAATCATCAATCAACATTCTTTTCAATAGTCGAATGATACTTATTCCGGCAAGTTCGTTTGTGAAGTTGTGTTCATGTTTGAGCTCGTTAAACAAACACCAGACGGAGTCAGTTTGTACGAATGTTTCAATGTTTGTTTTAAAGTTTTTAATTACATGAAATATTCTTCATTTCCTTAAACGTACCAATAAGAATCTTGATTCCATTTTTATTTGCTTTTTTGGTGTTTTCTGGTGTGGCTTTCATCTTGAATTTCGCTACACATAGGATATGAGCTGAGATCCTAGTTGTGCAGGAGCCAATCAGAGAGCTCCTTTGCCGTTATCTAGTGACTTATGTATATGATAAATCTCTGTATGTGATCAGGGAGTTTAGTTGAGTATATGGTAACACACATTCAACACCTTAACGTTTTGTAGATGTACTTTACAGAGATGGAATGAGAGAAAACACGCACAAGTAAAATACCCTTAACTGAATACGACTACAGTTGGTTGAACTGATTGAAGGAGACAACTAAAAACTGTAATGGAAATTGTAAAATGTTTAAAATCAATTACTTCACTTTTATTATTACTATTATGATTGTTACCGTTGTTACTACTATTAGCATTGTTTTTTTTGTGAATATTGATGTTATTATAAACGCTTTACAGGATTCTAGAATATATCTGCACATTGCCAGTTAGTTACTCCAAAGAAGCTCGTCTTACCTGAGAGACTTTCCTGTGAATGAGCTTCCTCAATCTGGGAGGCACCGCTCCCAAGCAGATCAAGCGGAAGCGACAACGTTCCTGGGGACCACGTGTGAGCCCGCAGGTGGTTTGGTTTTCTCTTTTCAGGCTCGTGCTTCTATAGGTGGATTAATGTCAAAATACAACGGGTGAGATATCGCACAAAGCTTGAATCAGGCAGGAGTTACTGTCTTCTGGATAACATCAAAGCAATTTTCCACGCCCTTTATCAAAACTTTTGAAACTGGTAGATACAGAGTTAAAGTACAAGAAATAACGTTTTCATGCTAAAATATCCTCTAGGCTTCAAAGATTGAAACCACCAAATGTGCAGTCTTACATAAGATTTGGAACACATTCGGTTTAGTATTTCCAGGAGTGTCAAGTGTCCTGTGAAATGTATACAATGTTTGCCAAATTTTATAGTCCCCGAAGTTAGGGTGATGTTACACGGAGGGTTTTTGGCGAGCGATTTTTATCCGGCCTTTTTTCAGAAAAATAAAGATACGGCAACCGTAGTAAGTAAATAAAGTAAGTAAGTAAGTGAGTGAGTAAGTTAGTAGGTAAGTAAATAAGTAAGTAAGTAAAGTAAGTAAGTAAATAAGTAAGCAAGTTAGTAAATAAGTAAGTAAGTGAGTGACTGAGTTGATAAGTAAGTAAATGAGTGACTGAGTTGATAAGTAAGTAAGTGAGTGACTGAGTTGATAAGTAAGTAAGTAAATGAATAAGAAAGTATGCAAGTATATGAATGTAAAAAGTAAAAGTAAAGTACCTGCTGCAACCACGGGGGGTTGGCCTTGTTAAACTGACGTTTGTCTTTTGCTCGGCGATTTTGAAACCAAACCTGAACTACTCGCATGTCCAGCCCAGTCAGCAAGGAAATCCTCTCGCGCTCAGCGTAGGCCGGGCGAGGGCAGATATCATAGGCGGACTTTAGGGCGTTCAATTGCTTCGTGTCAATAAACGTTCTCGCTCGCTTAGTCTTCCAGTTCTCGCCAGAGGGCAGCTCAGCCAGAACATCTTCATCTAGAAAAATAAAACAAAGCTTCAAAAATAAATTCTGCTATAAAATAAATATTATATGGTCAGTTACACCTCTAACTCTTGAACGTCCAAGGGGTCCAAATGGACCCATTCCCACGTTTTTCCGACCTAAATGTTGAAATTGTGATATTGAAACTTTCAGTACCTGTAGTCGAATTATGACTAAATCTTTTGATGTGTAAATTAAAGTTTGAATAAGAAAACTGTAACCAGAAAAGGATCCTGAACATCTCCTGGTCAGACAGAGTGACTAACGATGAGTCGTGTTGACGAAGAGAAATCGATTATATCCACCATTAATAGGAGACAATGAGCGCTGGGACACGCACTGCATAACGGCGATTTTCTCCCTCTTGTGATTGAGGGAAGACTGGAAAGAAATAAGGTCTCTTGAGAGACCTAAAAACAAGAACACTGGAGAGAATCAAGAATGACAGCTCTTACCAATCTGTAAAGAGGAGAGCTTCGTTACATCCATGACGCGTTACGGTCTGGGTATGCAAGAATGCGCAATGCACAATGCAACAAATAAGAAGACAACCTTTTTGTATCAGGTATTCACAAAGATCAAAGTTGGTAAGCATTGAAAAACTGGGACACCAATCTCAAAATATGCAATATTTGTTCTTGAGATAAATTCCCCAACTATTTTACTGCTAAGGTTACTTTTGACTTGTTTTTCTCGTTTGTTGAAAAGAACTAGCTCCAAGTTTTCAATATCAAGCCTGACACGTGATAGAAGCTTACATCTTGGTAAGCCGCTATATGTGGAGAATGATGCAACTTGTTTGACGGTGAAAATGAAATATACTGCTCAAGTTAAATTACTCAGAAAACCTCCGAGTTACTGGTCAGTTTAGGACCATGAGATTCCAGATATTTATTTCTCAACTTTGAGGGAAGTCATGTATGACACGATATAACAGTCTGCTCCGACGAAGGGCTAACGCTCAAAGTGTCCGCTATTCGCCAAACCTCTCGGGCGAAAGAAATACCATTTCAACCTTCGTTGACTAGAACCCGTTTATGACAAAATACAGTTTACTATACGGGACACTCAGAGTTAAACAAGCTGTTGCGCAGGTGTTATTCAACTATTTTCGATAACGAGCTCACTCGAGTCATCTGATTTAATAGAACTAACTTAAAAAAAAATTTGTTCAATTTCTGAAGAAAATAACTTCTCAGGAACAACCGCAAAGCACTTTTGTGAAATTCGGAACCAACAAATAGCGGCAGGAGTAATCGTGCTTTTAAACGTCTGGAAAAGGAGTCTGCAAGAGCACAAAGTTAAACAGACTGCTGTAAACATACTACTAGCATATCCTCATTAGAATCCAAAAGTCCTCATAAATCTTTACAATTCTTGATCGCTTTTAACACTGATTTTCTAAAAATGTGATAAGAACACTTTCGTACGGCAACGCCTATTTTGGAACCAAGCTGGTTGTGTTTCGGTATTTTAGCCTCAACTTTTCTTTAACTTATTTAAACATTCTTAAGCTAGACAACTGAGAGAACGTGGACACAATTTTATTTTACCCTGTGTTAAAACTGAACGTTTTAAGTGCACTTTTATTTAACAGATGCCAGATTAACTTTCTATAGATTATAGTATTGTACTTATATTTCTATTCATCTATTTATATAGCTACTCTTATTTTAGATCACTTATTATATATAGTATTAGTGAAGTTTTAAATTTGTAAACCCACACGTTTGCGTGTGAGAAATGATAACAAAGATCTTATTTTTTATCATTTTCATTATTTTTAAGCTTTCTTTCTACGATTGCCGAAAGCACGTTGTCGATATTCGAGGCTGTTTATCGGCGTCGTGTTAGGCTGTATTCTCGCCCCGTCTTCTTTAGATCGCTCAGAGCACCTAACTTGAGGGCCATGCGATTGATCGGCTAACACGAGAAAACACTCCTAAGCTTGGTGGCTTTAGCACAACAAACTCAACTCTGAAAAGCGTTTGACTTCGGCCACAGTACAGGCTACTTGAAGCCACTTGTTGGATATATTTTTAGGAACGATGTTTTTTCTTGTATTTGTTTTACTTAGGTAAGTAATGTCTTAAGATATCGACATTTACAGTAGGTTGCTACGATTATTATGTTACTACCAAATATAACGCAGATTTTGAAAAATTGACGTGACATATCGAGTACTGAATATTGCGTTACATTTATAAATAAGAAATATTTTCATTTTCTTTGAAAGTACTTATCCCTAGCTTTTGGCATTTTTAGATTTAACGTACTTATGAAGAAAAAAACGAAAATAACTTAATCTGCTTATCTCGGCAAGAGTTGGGCTTACGAAACAACAACAGGAAGAATTTAAAAACAAGAAAAACAAACAAAGATTCACAAGATTAAGCGTTGCAACAGCTGAGTTTAGCAATTCTTAACCAATTATTATATTGGACTAGGTTTGCACTTTAGCTGTAAATTATTTTTAGAATGTAAAGCTGAGAAGAATCCCCCACTTTACGAACCCGGTGTTATGTACAGAGGGTGAATAAAAGCGAAGAATATTTTTTGTACAAGTAAATAGTTTGTTTCTCGGCTTACAGTATATTCAACAAAGCTACTTTCTTTTTATTTGAAAAAAATCTTGTGTGTTAATAAATTGCTTTCTTGACGGCCAGGAAAGCGGCTAATGGTATTCGTATTCCCGGTTCGTTTTAGAGAACCAGGAAAATGGAAAAAACAAATGTGCAGCTAATACAGTACTACCAAGGTATGTCTAAGAAGTTTTTAGAATACTGGAGAAAGAAAACGCCAAAATGATTTAGAGTATTCACTCTAAGCCCAAGAATTAGACGCTCGTTTGAAAAAGAGAGAGTGTGCCATCAAAGACGCCTCGTGCTGGGAGCTCCTCTCAGCGATTCTCAAAGAACCCACCTGTGTGATCAGGTTTAGATGGACTCTTGAATGCTTGAATGACTCCGAAGCACCTGACGATTGTCAAGTCACAAACACTTTTCCTAATCCTCAATGTCCAACCTCGCTTTCTTACTTTTGTTTTGTTTCATAGTATGCTTTTAGTAGTTTTGAAACAACTGCTTTTCATTTTACATTGTCAGATGCCTGTCATGAACGGAAAGCAAAAAACTAAGTATATATTTTCCAGTTATTAACAGAGACATTATCGGATTTGAGATTATAAAACTTTGCCAGGCAACAAACGTAAAAACATACCCAAAAGGGTTTATACATGCAGACAAAAAAGTTATTTTTCTGAAAAGTTCTCGGATGCAATTGTCTTCCAATTATTAAAAGTTAGTAATAGTTCGCAAAACAGCACATTTCTCTCCATCAAAGGTTTTTGTCACAAATACCGAATCATATTACTTTGTTCTTATGAAATGTATTGATACTGGTTTTCGACAACTGCCTCTCAAAACAGAACATCCAAAAGGCAACGTTGTGGATATAACCAATTTTTACCTTGTTCGTGCGACCGTTTTCTAAACCACAGTATTATCTGCATTTTTTTCTGCATGTTTTTGTTTGTCTGCCTGTTATGCAGACAATATTTCTTGAGCACGCTCTCAATCAGTAGTTGTTATCCTTTGCTAATATACCCCTTGTGCGTGTGTTATTGTCCTATATGCCCTAAATCAAGGTATTGTCTTTTGATAATATGCATGCAGTCACTAGGGGCGGACTTAGGGAAATCACTTTTTTGTTGGTGAACACAAGATTCTTCGACTGATTTTGGTGTGTTCCATCTATTCAAAAACAAAAAAGCGACACGCACAGTTCACTGTAAAAAGGACTTTTCCAAAACGCTCTCGAAACTGGAAGTATTGAAAACACCGTCTTCACATTTGAAATTGTATGAGCAGAACTTTCTGAAACACAGACTTCGTGAGTACTGATGGTCGTTCGGTTGTTTTTGTACGAGTGTAAATGTAGTTAATGGCTTAGATGTTTAGCCTCGCAGAAACTGCATTTTCGTATCAAAATGGCATCTGTTCGTTTACACGAACATATCATTTCAAAAATGTGTAATTTCGAACACAAAAACGTTTATGTTGAGCGGGGTTTTTGAGCTCAAAGGAAGAAGAAAGTGAACTTGGGTGACCTATAGTTTGAAGAAGGCACACTTTAAACTGCATGCCGTCCTATAGTACCCTTTGTTTTTCATTTACAACTTATTATTTCGAATTCAACAAAACACAACGCCCATTCCTTTGAAAACTTTTCAGCTTGTCCAACAAAGAGCGTTGCTAATCTTCTATTCCTTTCAGGCACAGCATGAACATGGGAGATACTTCATACTCGTTTTTTTAGTCTCAGTGAGTGTTCCCGGTCACAGCACTCTGCCCATGTCGATAAAACTTAAAGCGTGCTGACAGACTTCCCGAAACAGTTTATCAATTACACCTATTCAGACTGGCTGAAACTTAAAAACAAGCACATGCATGTACATTTTGATATATAAACATACGTTTTAACATTCCGTGCTCAAACAACTGAGATTACTTTGTTATTATTTTCTGAAATTAATTGTCACTTATCAGTGTATAATTCAGTACTAATTCTGATCTTTGAATCAATTAATTTACATATGAATAGTTCCATTCATTCTGAAAAGAGTTTGCTATGTATAACAAATGCCTTTTTGAAGTTAAGGTCATTTCAAAAACAAGAAGTTTTCTGAAGTGTCATACAGTGTTGTAATGTGGCCTATTAACAATAACAATAACATTAGTATTAATTGATGTTATTGTTGTTACCACTGTTATTATGGTTGTTATTAATATTATCGTAATTTAATTTACTTCCGTCTTTGGGCAGTTACCAATATAAATTTTATCAACTAAGCACAACAAAATTCTACACTAATATTAAACGACTGAAGTATTTGAAATTAGATAATACAGTACTAACCAAGCTAAGGCCATATATAGCAAAAGTCTTCAAAATGTTTCGATATTTATGAAAATCAAATTTTTCAAAAAAATTCAAAACATTTTACGATTCAATAGCTTCTTTGAATCAACACGTTCTTATTCAAAACAAAATCTCGGAACAAGCTTAGGTACAACTTGTCTTTGGAAGAAATTATTTGCGAGTTGGAAACTTAAAAACTTTTTCAAACTTCTGCTGTTTACAAGATTTTCAGGTTTGTTTCTAGAAAGAATAGTACATAGGATTCAACTGAAATGCTATTAATTTTTTCAAAACTTGAAATAGACAATTTAATAAACCGTGTTTCACGGCTAGCGTAATCAGTCTGCCAATTTTAAACACCATAAGGATGTATCCTTTTAGCGCTAAAATCCTTCTTTTAAGCCAATTTCATTTCAGTTAAGAAGTTGTACTGTAGAATTGGAAGGAAGTTTCTGACCTTTGTAACAAGCTAAGGAGTTGAGAAGAAAGTTTCCAACCTTTATAACAAAGTTAAATAATTCGAAGAAACGTTTCTAACCCTATATTGATCTTATTTTCAGTCATTTCAAACGACTCACCTGTTTCCTTATTGTTCAATTCATAATCATCTTTGCACAGTACTTTTCCTTGTTCAGTCAAATAGAATTTGTCACCGGTGGAGAGTTCCTTATTGCAAACAAGGCAGGTGAAGCAGGCCAGGTGATAGACCCTACCGAGAGCGCGTTGCACCACCTCGGATGGAGCAATACCCACTTCACAAACGGAGCACTTTCTACCATGACGCCTAAAATCGAAATTAAAAAGATATTATTAGTGAACATTACGAAGGGAACAAGTAGAAACTTTTAAAGAATAGTAAAGTGAAAAACGCGGAGTCTTGTGCAGTAAGGGCGTAGCTCTATGTCTTATTGTGATCGTTCAACAAAGCAGCTCTTTTGTATTTGCTTGGCTGTGTATTGTTTTAAGTTATTGTTTCTCATTTTCGTTATTGTTCGGTTAGCGAATCATAAAGCTGTTTCCAGCAGCTAAGGTCGACCCGTTCAGTTTGTACCATGTGCAGAGATCAGCATATTGATAATGATAATGTAATTGGTTTAATATTTTCTTATTTATTCTCATTAGATGTTGTGTGTATCGACCTGGTTAGTCACATCAGTTTGCTGGCCATCAGTGCCAAGATACGTCGATGTATTATAAAGCAATTATTCATGCTTAAAGCTTGCTACGTGCAATTAATTTTCCCAATGAGTGTTCGTTGTACTACTATTGCTGATCACGGTAGCTAGTTGATTTAAAATCATCAAAAGATAGTCCGTCAGAAACCCAAATCTTGTCAATCTTCAGGCTTTTGGCCTACCTAACCAAATCCATGAAAATATTACTAAAACTTCATGCACCTCATTTTCTGTAAAGCTTGTTGTACACATTCAATATTTGCACAAGTTTGTGTGTTACTCAAAGCCAGACAAGAAAACTTCATTCAGCAAACTCTTATAATTTGTTAAGCATTTTGAAATCTCTTGGTCAAAACTAGTCAGTTCAGAAGCAGGTAACAGTGATAAATATACATTCAAAAACGGAAAAGATCACTCATTTTACATAAAATGAATTCATATTAAATGATCAAGCTAACGTTGTTTTGGGACTGGCTTAACATTTGACTTTTCAGTTCTACTAGACTGCCATTAGTTATGTGAAATAAATGATTGGGTTACTGATTTTTTTATTTTAACTGTTGCAATGGATTTTGTTTGTACTCTTATTTTATTTGAGCAACTATCTCAGATACAAAAACGAGAAACTCTGTCTGTCTGTTTGTCGTTCTATATTTGTCTCCGTCTGTCTGTCTGTTTCTGTCTCTCGTGCTCTCTCGTTAGTGCTTGAAACATTTATCGGAAACAGCTGAATAAGTTGGAGTTTTTATACTGGAATACTCTAACATGAGAGATCATTTAATGATTACTATGTTATTTCAGTGGTTGTTCTTTCAAACAACTATTTTTTCACTTGTAGTTATTATAGCGCATTTTGCGTGCTACAAATTCAGCAGTTTAGTTGGTTGTTTTGTTGCCTGCTGCAAGCTATTAGAGAGAAAAAAGAATAGTTTTCTTAAAAAATATATCGAGCAACAGTCAGGAATTTGAACAAAACGTTTGTCGCTTTTTTTAAAAAAAAACATCAACGTTGTTTATTAAAAAAGAAATCTTAATTTTAGCTCTGGCTACATGTACAGTTACTAAAAAACTTTTCTGTTTCAACGTTATCAAGATAAATGTTTTAGTTCACAACTTAAACATAACTTTAAAAGTGTGATATTTGTTGTTGATTGTTTTTGTGAACTTACATGTGCACTGAATACTTGTTGTTTTGAGTTCTTTTGACCTAATATACTGAAAACATTGAAGCAACGTGAAAGAAAATGGAAGCAATTATCGAATACATTTAGTTGTTTCCTCATGCAGGTGAACAGCTTTAACCCCTCACAAACAAGACAAATGTCGCTTCCATCCAGTCAGGACAGTTTTATAATATGTAATCCAACCAGTGATACAAACTCTGTCACTCTTACTTAAAGATTTCATTAAAAGAAATTAGGTCACGTCTTATCCCTGTGATTCTATTCAGTTAAAAATCTTTGCGCAAAGACAGTTATTGAAAATCGGCAATTCTCATGTATTATGTTTTATAGTTCCGAACCAGCATGTGAAAAACGCAAAAAAACGCCCTTGACGCATGAATTATTTTCAACAATTTGTTTCTTAAGACTAATTGATTTTTTTCCAACCACGCAACCCTGCTCAGTTGTAATTGAAGATATAGAAAGTTTCACTTCTTTCAGTTTCCGATTCAGCGTGCTTTTCCTCAAAAGAACCCGAAAATTTTGATCGAATTCGTTTTTCTCAATTGTTTAGGAATGCTCATCTTTAAATTTTATTGCGTTTTTTTCAAAAGAACGCCAAAATTTTGGCCAGATTCGTTGTTTATAATTATTTAGGAAAGTTCAGCTTAAATTGCCTTTACATTGATCTTATTTTCACTTTTAATGGAATTGTCTTAGTAGTCTTATTTGGTTATTTTCTGAATAGTTTTGAACTTTAAAATTTTCTTTTATGTACTAGAAAAAAAGCGTGTAGTTCAGTGTGACCTGATGCATGATTACAGCTGCTTATTTCGCTTCTGGAGTCAGGGGTCCAGGGTGGAAATCTAGAAAGCTGCTGGGTTAGATCCTAATGTTTCAAGTATTGAGGATTTGGCACCTGGTGCACGCAGAACAAGCAGAACAAAAACTCTGATCATTCTGTTTGCGGGGACATCAAGCCGTTTATCTAGCCTCACGATGTTTTATATGGGAACTTAAAAGAACCAACGCACTTCTCGAGAAGCTTAGGATATGTTTCCAGTGTTGGTAGTTTGTTAACTGGGGGTACAACTTAATGTCTCAGGCAGAAATCATTGAGACCATATTACCTGAAATATGTGTATGTGTGAATGCAGATTCATTAGAGGAATAGGTTCCAAACGAATGCTTAGGCTGAGTATTTCGGACATTCCTTTTTTAAAATACTTCCAACCAGCGTTACCTTTTATACCAGGGTTCTATACACAAATAGAATATTTAACAGATCGATTCGGTGACTGCTTCGTTGCGTTGGATTAGACATTGAGAACATGCTCTGCCTATTTGATAAGGATAGTGCAGTAATTTTGTAATTCAGTTAAAAAAAAAACAAATATAAATGATTCAGTGTAATTATATAAAAAGTAACAAATTGTTTTAACTGAATCTTATTGACCATGTCGAAGTCGAGGTCATTGGAGTAAACAAAATTACTAAAATGTTTTTTTTGTAAAAAAAATTCCTTGACCGAAAATGAATACAATTCCGGTTTACCCTGAATGATAATGATAATGCTAATGATAAAAGAAGAAGGAAGAAAAGAATGCTATTGGTGGTAATGGTATAATTATTATGATAAAAATAATAATAATAGTAATAATAATAAAATAACAATTATTATTATAGAAATAATGACAATAATAAGAAGAAGATTAAGAAGAAGATTATTGACATTTCGATCCTCCTAACAAACAAGGTATCTCACTAGATAGTGAATACCATACAAGGGACTCGTCCAAAAACACCCAAATGCCTTACCTAAAGTAATCCTTCTGGCACAACGGATCTCCATCTCGGAAGAAGCACTTTTCCTGCAGCTTCATCTTGCACTCGACGCATCTCAGGCAGTCGTAGTGCCACAGACGCTCCGAAACCCTCAACACATATCTATCTGTAAGAACACCATCACAACCTGCACACAAAGGGTCTGTCTTGAATTGCGTGCCACCCACGCCACCTGCAAGCCGTCCATAAATGTAAGAATATACTCCATAGAATCCAACTACTCGGCGTTTTATATAAGTTTTGTCAATATAACAGACCAGTTTGTTGGCAAAATTTCTGTCTTTTATGCGTCGACGTAGAGACACCAAGTGTTTGGTTTAATCTAGAGAACTAGATTGGGTGTGTTTTTCGCAGTGAAGCTGGGTTGAT
>JAOBRG010342558.1:0-14327 GCA_027574985.1 Umimayanthus nakama | reverse complement strand
AACACAATTCCGCGATTCTTCAGAGATTCCGCGAATTTCCGCGAAATCGCGGCAGCGCGGAATTCCAGAATGCCTGTTGAACAAATTTGAGAAACCCTAACATAGGTTTAATGTCCCCTTAGTCACTCTGTTTATTCCACAGAATCTGCCAATATTTGATTCCTGTTATTAAATTCCGCACAGATTTGTTATGGCTTCATCCCTAACAGCAACATGGTTTAAATGTTTGTTCACTGATTTTAGATGTGTCTAATGTTTTAGGAAGGAAAACCCAAAAGGAACTGCACTGTCCGTGTTTCTTATATTGAAATTTACCTGGAAGAGCTGCGAGACCTTCTGGACCTTGATACTTCCAGTAAAGATATCCACATTAGGGAGGATGAGAATGGTAACACAGGTAAGATGACAGTTAATATAAAATTACAAGCTAAGGAAGGTCTGTAATTGCTTGTGTACTTAAGAATATGAAGAGGTTGTATGAGAATCAGTTCGAGGATAGGTTTCATGAATGATCCGGTTTCAGGGCACATCTCCAGCTACATAGCTATTTGATGAGCAAGACGAGGCTGCGTTGGTAGTACACAGTAGTTGCAGGTATCTTGCTGAAAGACTGGTTTGGGGTTGACAAGTATTAGGCTGCATTTCCACAAATTTCTATGGATGTGTTCATGTGAATACCACCAGCCACGGACAGGTGTTGCAGCGTTATGTGAAAGTTCCTGGTTGTACGTCGGAAAGAAGTGAACTTGCTGACAAATGAATTTCGCAAGTTTGTATCACGTTTGAATGCGTATCTAAGAGTTGGGGATTAGGGAAAATAGGTGTTGTTCCTGGATTTAACTTTAAGACCTTCCCTAGAAGTGGTAGGGGAATCTCAAAAGCTAAAGTAGACGTTCACTGAAGAGAACTATCGGCCTGTGAATTCGGAACTTCAAAGCAGGAGACATCCTCAGGGAACACGCGGGTAATTTTAACACCTTAGTGCAGTATATAGACACACTGTACAGTAATAGTAGTTCAAGTTATATCCTCTACCACAGGACTTTTTAAAACAAATGACTTTTTCTTTCCTTGTAGTTGTTGTTGGTGCCAGTGAACAAGTTGTGAACTCTGCGGATGAAATGATGAGTTGTCTGGACGTCGGCAGTGCAGGCCGCCATGTTGGCACAACGAACATGAATGAACATTCCAGCAGATCACATTCCATATTCACCGTGTATATTGGTGAGTAAGCAACTTCGTAGGGGATATTTATGGGCTAATAGATGTCGTTGATTTCAATGGGGACTTTCATGGCTGTGTAGACAGCTAGTAAAGATCGTGTCGAACGACGCGTTTTTTTTTGCTTGTTTATGTAAATCAGTAAATATATATTTCGGTGGCCGAGGGAGCTGTGTATTTGGCATTCTATCTTGTGGTAAATGACAGGCATGTATACACAGTCAGGAGGTATTTGACTGTTATTTAGTCTATCTTTAGTTGGTAATTAAATACCTCTTACCAGCCGAGTGCAAGGTTCGTATACGGCAAGTTGTGAATCCATCTTTTCCTTTTCTTTTTAAAACCAAGCAAGAAGGGCGCGGGTCATGAAAATCGAAGAAAGGAAAAACCGAGGATCCATAACTTGCCGTACGGACCTAGCAAACAAGGCTTATTAGATGTCTCAGTTATATATTCCGGTTAAAAAAGAAATCATTTTGACAGATGATCTTGAAAGAGATAGAGGTCCATACAGCTACTTACGGACCTGAAATTGACCAATCACCCGACACCATATGATTACTACTCTTACTCTTAATTGTCTGGATACTCTTAGCAACGCCTTTTTAGTTTAATCTAGCGGAGTTTGTTGAGTTTTAACCAGTAACGTATTCCAACTTGTAGAACAAAGACCGGTAGTTGATACAGATCCTGATGATGCAGAAAACGAACAAAAAGAACGAAAAACAAGCCATGATACTGGTAAGAAGAAAAGTATTTTGTGGTCAGGACTTCGTGCTTAATGCAGAGGAATATTAATAGTTAGCAAAGAATCACGTTGGATTCGACTGGCAGAACGGGTGCGTGGTGGAAGAACTTCGTAAACAAGACTGTTGGCCCTGAAGAATGGCGGCAAAACTCTAGAATGACAAGAGAGAACCCGACTTAAGCTAAAACGGACAAAAATTTTAAGTAAACAACCTCATAAAAACGCCTAAAAACGCTGTAGTGTGGACGCAGAATCTTTTATCCGTTTTCAAGTGTTGACGCAAACATTTGTTCCGTTTTCGATCTCAAAGTTGCGTTTCCAGATTTATTCGGCATTGTGTGGACGAAGCCAAAATGTAATTCTAAACTTAAATTCAGTTATTTTCGTGCCGTTTTGGCACTTTTCCTTGCTGGGTGTGTATCCGTTGTAGACTCGCCCAATTGTTCTTTCCTTTAATGTTTATACTGTTCGGATCTGATTTACATCGGTTGCTTTCTATCCCGCATTCCAGATCAAGTACCATTGGCGACGTAGTACAAATTGTTAGGGCTGGCTTTAAGCGGCTTGACCTAGTAATGTAAACTTGGCAAGATTAAGTTCGATTGTAGCATGCCGTCTAAAGTAAACCAAGAAGAGCTCTGAAAATACCTTTGCAGGCCTTTTTTGAGTCAATTGACTTAATGAGTTCACTGATAAGTTTCTTCAAAGTTTGGAGTGGATTCATCTTCAGATTTTAAACATTAAGAAATCCTATATAACAACGTCAGACGTTAAACATGAGGAACCCTATACAACAATGTCAGACGTTGAAAATTAGGAAATCCTATACAACAACGTCAGACGTTAAACATTAGGAAACCTTTTACAGCAACGTGAGACGTTAAACATTGGAAATCCAATACAACAACGTTAGACGTTAAATATTAGGAATCCTATACAGCAACGTTAGACGTTAAATATTAGGAAATCCTTACAACAATCTCAGACATTAAACTTAAACCATCAGGAAATCCTATGGGAATCGTAGACAATCCTCACAAACTTAAAGGTAAAAAATTATATTCGAAATAAATATATTCAAGAAAGAACGAAATGCTTTCCTTCCGCAGACTACTCAGAGTACATGTTTGCCAAGTTTCATTTTGTGGATCTCGCCGGTTCTGAGCGGGCTCATAGGACAGGAAACGTTGGCGAACGGTTCAAGGAGTCGGTGTTCATCAACAGTGGACTCCTGGCCCTTGGCAATGTGATTAGCGCTCTGGCTGACTCGAAGAAGAAGGTACTGATTGTCTTGTGGTGAATACAAACCTACACTGAGGTCTATCAAAAAGAAACCCTTTCGACTACGAATGTGACTAATCAGATTGGTACGAGCAAATTAGGAGTTTGTTTAGCCTCGTCCCGAGGCATCTTCTTCTTCGCTCCTTGCCTGGTTACCCAATGCTTCTTTTTCGAGATGGCGTGTATCGCTCCTACCAAATGAGTTGATAGATGACTGAGGACGAGGCTAGAGTTCGTTTAGAGCCAGCTCGCCGTCACGCGCCTCCCTGGCTATTTACCATTTCATATGCAAGTAGCGCAAAAGAAATAACTGTTAAATAAACTGTTTTGGTGCTTAAGCGCTCCCTCCCCCCAAGTGCAAGCATTTTATCAAGTATAAGACTGTTTAGTATTTTTTTTTAATAATCACGCTGCTTAACGTGTGTGTAATTAATTAAGAAAGTATTCTCATTCTAACACATGCAATACACAACTGATCGTAAGTTTGGTAACAGGTGGCTCACATTCCGTACAGAGACAGCAAGGTAACGCGGCTATTAAAAGACTCCCTGGGTGGCAACGCTAGGACAGTCATGATAACTTGTTTGAGTCCCGCTGCCGCGGACTTCGCAGAGAACTTGAATTCATTGAAATACGCAACCAGAGTAAGTATAGCTGTGATGAAGAAATACTCGACTGTAGACAGAAGACAGACTGAAAGACAAACTAAATTAGGTTGTTGATAGATGGAAAGAGTGTGATTGTATGAACAGCGAAAGAAAGTCTGAATATGTAAAAGAGAACGAAGTTATTACTGTCAATGCGAAATTAGACAAAAACTTACCAGCACTACATAGTTTCTATTAACTATCTTGTTCCTAACGTCATAAAACCCCTTTGGGACGTGCTACATTTGCTGTTCTAGGCACGGAACATCTGCAACAAGCCGGTTGTGAACAGAGACCCGCAGAATGCCAGGATAGCAGAGATGCAAAATCAAATCCAAGTATGTATTTTTTTTATTGATCAATACGCTTTGTAACCAGAAAATGTCACCTCCAATCGTATTTGTAAGATGAAAGTAAGTGGTTCCCTGGGTAAAATTTAAAGCCAGCTAATATAGTGCTGAATAACAGATCATAGAGGGTTGGAAGCAGATGTTGCTTTTACGTTTTTGGTGAGTAATAGTGTTATTTTCTGTGTTAACACCCACAAGCCCTCAAAATTCTTTTTACATGTGATATACTTTGCAAGTTTTAAGGAGAAGCTTGATCCAGTCAGAGTTTGATGTCATGCATGTATGGTATGTGTTGTAATTGTTTTGTAATAGATAATGTTTTTTGCAATACTTTGTTTCTCTCATACTGCATATTTGTTGCACATCTTTCTGACACAGTGTTTTTATTGAACAGTGTGTGTGTTGCATTACATTTATTATCACAGGCGTTTTCTTATACCACTATGGCCTTAGCATAAATAGAGGCCTGCACGATTTAATTTTCTTCCGAAATAAGTACACAAATTATAGCAGTATAGTGTCCACTCCCTGAAATTATAATTGACAGAGCGAGATTGATAATAAAACTCACCAGTTATCTTTGTTATATGTTTTGAAATGTTCTCTATTTCTTTTGCTCGTTGGCCTTGACCCTGTACAAAACACAGAAAGTATAGAAAAACAGATTTTAAAACAACTAACTGGTAACAACGTTTGGTCTCACCTGTAAAACAAAACAGTGTGCACGACCACAGTTTGTTCAACAAAAAACAAGCACTTAAACTTTCCACATTTAAACTACCGTATAAAACAAAATAGCTTTGTTCTCTCCCTGTGAAAGTTGTTGGGCTTCTCAACCAGTTGGTTTGAATTACCAGTTATGCTGAAATTGACAGCTGAGATAAATACGCAACATTACAGAAAGTGAAAGTGTGTTTTATTTATCACACGAATTGCAGATTAACAGAAGCTCACAGTCTTATGAGCTTATGAGATTATACATAAACAATCGCAAAAGTCACGTAAAGTCGCATAAGGTCGCGCAAAGTTTCCTAAAGTCGCACAAAGTCGCACTGAATTTCAGGTAAAGTTTTCTAAAATCGCCTGAAGTCGCACAAAGTCGTCTTGACTCGCATAATATTGCTAGGATTTTCAGCCCTATTTTTCTTAAACTGCCCTAATTTGCTTAAAGTTGCCGCGACTTTGGGTCCCATAGTAGGCCTGAGTTACAATGCTGCTAGCGCTTCTACAGCAACTCAACTTTATCTTCTTCTCACACCAGGCCCTTCGAGAGGAACTCCAGAGGCAACGTGGCTCGAGTGTTGGCACAAGCAGTACCACAGGCAGCCCAGAGCAGATCAGAGTTCTAGAGGAGGAACTAGAGAGGTAAAAATTGACAACGAACACCAGTTTGAACTATGTTTTAGAAAGAAAAAGAGGAAATGCTAACTTACTTGCTGGATGTTCAACAGATGTTTGTTTGCCAACAGGACAAGTCTTAAACGCACTGATACATGTGGATACATTGCGCCATTGTTGTTAGTTGTATAGTAAGTAGTTTACCACATCGCATGACGTTTTTTAGCCGAAGTTTTGTTTTAGTCGTTTTTAGAATATTTTTTCTTGGTTTAAACTGAGTAATCGGGAACTGATGACAGGGTTGCCACGGTCCTTGAAAATCCTGGAAAGTCCAGGAATTGAGGAAAGAAAATTCCAGGCCCTGGAATGTCCTTGAATTTGGGTTGTGGTCCTTCAAAACCCTGGAATGAGCAAAATGCGTCACCTTTATCGGTAAAAATAGTCAAATGAGCTGTATGTGTATGTTTGTCATAACCAGACACGACACCTTTTATGTAACAATGTTTGAAAACGATTTTTCCTCAGAAGCAAATCTTGTAAAGCTCGTTGCTTAGCTTATATTCAGAAATCTTTAAGCCTTATTGGTTCAGAAGGTCCTTGTATTTGGTCGAAAAGGTCCTGGAAAGTCCTTGATTTTCACATCCAGCCAACAGTGGCAATCCTGTGATGAGAGCTCAAAGTTTTATTTATTGTTTACCTACTCAGCGTTCGCCCATTTTCTTTTGTGTTCGTATCGCGTGTGTTTGTTTGTGTGTACGAGCTGCACCCATCCTTGAAAATACTGAACTAATTGAATCACTGGCAATTTAATACGCTTGCGTGGCCCAGTTCCTAATGAAAAGTAGGTTCAACTGCATGTTTATGCTCCTCAGGTTGGTTTACAGACTTTTCTGAAAAGTTCTGAAAGTATTTTCGTTTTTAGGAATTAATTAGCTAGTTCTTTGAAATAACTGTAAAGGGAAGTGATATAGTCACTGTGTAAGTACATTCCAATAAGGAAGGCAGCGTGGCCGAGCAGTTAAAGCGCTGACTCGTAAACCGGTGGTCCCGAGTTCGAGTCCTCTGCCCGCCGGTCACGCGGGTGTAAATAGCCTTCTGGTCTGCCTTCTTGCCAGTTGTGGTTTTAAACCCTCACAGTTTGATATGTTTAACCAGGCAGTGAAAAGCCCCTTACGAGGAGCTGTTGTTAGAAGTATTTTTTCATTTATTATTTACTATAAAATTTATTTTCCAGTTCCCGTAACTCCTGTGAGTTATACAAACAGTGTGCTTCGTCTGCGGCTGCGCTATTGAAAATCCTGTTCAAGTCAGGAGCTATGTCGAACAGTCAGTCAAGTCAATATGAACGCTGGATCAAGTCTCTGGAACAGTTAAAGGGCAGACCCGTCTCGACTCCAGCTGCCGACAGACACAGTCAGGGTGATGTGATCGAACAGTTGAGGCGAGACCTGAGCAAGGTTAGTTGTCATATCCATTCAAAGTTTCTTCATTGAGGCATTCCACAAATGCTTTTCACTTGATCTTTGAGATGTGAACCTTTCTGTTAAACGCAAGCCGAACGCTCTTGATCACAAAAGTAGTAGTTAGTAGTAGTTAGTAGTAGTAGTAGTAGTAATAATAATAATAATAATAATGATAAAAATAATAAAATTATAATACTAATAATAATAATATTAATAATGATAATAAAAATACACTTTGTATAAAACAGGGTGACAAGACTTAAATAGTTAAAAGTAAGTTTCGTCTAGGCCCTAAGTCTACGTAAAATATTGTGAACCGAGGTTAAAAATTCGCGTGGCATACTCTCAAACCACATGGGTTTCAACCAATTAGTGCATGTTTACTGCAAAAGTTGTTTTTATCACATCAATACTAATACAAAAACATCATAATATATCCAACGGACCTGCAGTATAAGGAAGACTTGGCAAGCGACGAAGAGATCTTTGCCGAGAAAGCTAAGGAAATCAACGGGCTTTCTGATCACGTGAGAGAGCTAGAGGAGGAGAAGCTCAGGCTGAGCCAGCAGTTAAGTGATGCGGTCGCTCGTCTCAAGAGGCACGAGGACCAGCTATTCCAACAGCAACTGCAGCTCAACCAGTACCTGCTGGGGAAACCGACTCGGGGTACGTGGGGAGGGGGATGGGGGCATGTAGCGAGACATGTAGCGAGCCTTGTAAGTCAGCTCAACCAACACCTGTTGGGAAAACAGACCCGGGGTATAAAGAGGGAAGGGGGAGAATTGGGGTATTGTTTTATTGTGACATGTAGCGAGTCTTTCCGAGTCAATGAACTGACAAGTCAGTTAACGAGTCAAGAAATTCTGCTGACTTGATTGTAAGATAATCTGACCTTGATGCAAAATGAAAGAATTACCTCCTGATAAGCTTTGCTGGATCACATTATCACTATCTAGCGGTGTTCTTTTAAATCTGTTATTAAATCACAACTGTGAACTCCTAAAGGCTCCAAAAGTTATATCTTGTTTTGTCTTTTGACACGACGTACACGAATGTCTGCCTCTGAAATAAAACTGTTGAAACAATGTTGGTTTAGATGAGAGACTTGTACTGGGGTCACCGAGAGGGCATGGGCCAGGTGACGACCCTCCCAGGAGGGTTCGGGCATTTTCTGAACCTTTGGAGATGGATGATGATCGCAAGGAACATCCGGGGCGTAAGGTCTACACCAGTCCCCCAGCGGTAGTAAGTATCTTATTACTAGTTTTTCTGAGGACTTTCATTCACGATTTCAAGTGTTTGTGTGTGTGTGTTTATGTGTGACACTTCATTGCTTAAGAGAACACAGAAATCAAATGTGTAGAAGTGTTTAAAATTCGGTAAAGAAAACACTTTTGAGAGAGTATAGCCGGCAAACAAGTATACTTGTTACAAACACGTCTTCGGCTGAAAGGAACTGGTTTCTACAAATTGTGAAAACAGTAAACTGGGCCGCTACTAAATATGCGAGAGCGAAGAACAAGTTCAATTTTGATTTCAGTTGGTATTAAACTAGGCGATTTTGATAAATAGATGAACCGAGTTAGATTTTGGTAACAGTCTTCCAATATACACAGATACGATTCCAACCAGATCAAAAAAACCTTTAAGAACATAAATGAATGCTTAACCTCACCACAAAACATAAACGTTTCTTTTTTGTAAAAAAATGGGTATAAAAATAGGTATTATTAAGTTGGATAAAATATAACGTGTCCTACGATTAGCAAAAGTGCTCTTTATCAGAAGCTAACGACACTAATCTTAGACTGTGATACGGAAACTCCAAAGTTGTAGAGTATGAAAAGGTCGGCTTTGCTTATTTGTCTTCCTTTTAAACCCCTCATGCTTAACAACTTCTGTGGATCTAACTAACAGTAGGTTGTAAGTTTACACTTTGTATAAGAAAGAGAGACTTAGCTTAGAATATGGTAGTATGAAGGTGGTTGGTTTAAACGTGAAACACTGGATGAAAGACCAAAAGTGAACACGCTTCATCCATGCAGAATGCATGATAACCTTAAATGTCGAACTTACCTTTTCGAAATTACCATACTAGATCATTTATCACTCTCATTTCAGGTTACTATGGAACGAATCATTGAAGGTTTCCGAGCCCGCAGTCAGCTACTAGTCAGTCAACATGAAGAAGAGGATGAAGTACTTCAAACGTTGTCTGACACCAGCGAGAGTGAAGACGATGAACAGAAACCCGCTAGCAAGTACGAATAGGGACTGTATGGCCTGCTTACCTGTCTGTCTCTCTGTCTGTCTCTCTGTATTCTTTTCTTAGTGCTACCGTCTTGATCTGCGGGCTTTGGATCATGTATTCTCCGGATCTCCAAGTTTTCCAATGTCTAGCACAAACCTCTCTTTTCACAAATAAAGTGTATATAATCGATTTAATCAACATTCTGTATCCACAGTTTAATTAGTGAACCTTGTGTAACCATGCCCAACCCGAAACCCGTTAGCCAGCACACAAGAGGTTGGAGAACACGTGCTCTAGAGAACGTAGCGAGCTGCACCGAGTGTTCTCCCCAACCCCTCCTGTAGAGATGTCAAGCTATGTCACTTGGACCCCTTTTTTGTAATTTTTTACAAGTCGTATACAAAATGATATTCAAAAGGAACTCGTCTTAAATTCAAACGCGGGTGTCACACTTTCATGGCACACTGGTTTTCGCCCAATCAGTTTGCGGATCGATTTAACCACGTCTTATTATAATCTAAACTAATTGTTTGTGGTAAAGGCGGCGATTTTAACAACTACTGACTTGCTTTCAGAGTTTTGGGTAAAACATGGAATTCTGGTACTAGAGGAGATAGTAACGGCAAGATTCCTGTTATTAATGGAAAGAAACAGAGAGGTCATGTACAATCAAAGGTAAAGTAATCGTGGCCCTCAGTTTTGATAAGGACGACAGTTTACTAACCAAAAGCGTATGTTTATGTCTTAAAGAAGCAGCAGCCACAGCCACAGCGCAAGAAAGAATCGGAAAACGAAGTTGAAAGCGAGGCTATAAAGGAATTGAGGTCCAGCACGCAGGTAATTAAGAGAGAAGTTGAACAGTCCGAGCTCAGGCTACATGATGCACAGCAGAAGCTCAGAGATCTGACGATGAACATGAGGTGAGTACACTTAATCTACAGTTACTTACAGTTTCTGTATTAAGCAACACTTTTTGCATGGACATTTGTATGAGCTCTATTTCTTATTTTGAGTAGGCTTTTCTCTCAGGTTTGTCCCACTTGTGCTGTGATAAGAGCGCCGACGCAATTTTTCCTTTCGTAAACGTTGGATGCAGTCGATATCATTTGTAGCAGTCGATGCCATTTGTGACAGTCGATGCCATTTGTTACAGTCGATGCCATTTTCAACAACTGTGTTTGTCGTTTTCATGAATAAGTCAAAGTCTTGATCGCAGAAATACAACTAATACTGACTCTAACCCTTTGGTTTTTGTCACCGTAATGATGACTTTAGACGTTGCATTTATTGTAAATACTGTTAGATGGAATCTACACAAAATTACGCTATTATAGCTACCATATAAATAATGATGTCGTGTTGAATTCGATAAGCTTTTAGAGATCAATCCTTTTAGTCTTGCTGCTCCTGAACCGTGGAGTGCACTTCCATCAGATTTGCGTAACACTTCCACTTTCAAATCATGCCTGAAGGAGCTTCTTTTAAATTACCTTTTGATCTAAAAGGTTTTTAACGTATTTAAGGTCTTATGTAGGCTATTTATGGATTTAACATCTAGTTTGTATTTAAATAATGTTTAGAGTTACTCTGCATATTTGATCAAATAAAAATCACATTAGAAATCACAAGTTACCATTATTATTATTTTTTTTATTTTTAATATTGTCGTTGTTATTGTTGTTATTGTTGTTGTTATATTTATTGTTTCTATTATTAAATAACCATGTGGCCTGTAAAGTTGGATGAAACATACAAGACTGGTGGTCGTGAGCTTTTGATTCTCACCTAAAATCGGAGTTTGGGCCTACATGTATTACGTGTGCAGGTGAAGTTTTCAAAAATTGCTGTTTTTCATGGTTTGCCATTTCACAACAGGTACAAAGAAGAGCTAATCTGTGAGCTGGTCAAGAGCGATAAAGAGGCGAAGGAGATGAAAAAGCAATACAGCGAAAAGATTCGAATCATGAAACAAGAAGTGGACAAGGCGAAAAAAGATCTGGACGAGACTAAGAAAGCGCTGGAAGAGCTTCAGTCAAAAGCGAACTTCGAGACGTCTGAAAAACAGAAACTGGAGAACGAGTACAAGAAAAAGCTGCATTCTGTAGAGGTGAAACTACAGGCGCTGAAAAAGAAACAAAAGGTAACGCGCCGCGCTGAGCAGTGAACATTTTATTCTTAACTTTTTACTGAGGGCCAGGCCTAGTTAGGCGTACATCATGTGAGTTCAGTCAAATCTCATTTGAAGGAGTTAAATGCGATTGTAAACCCAGGTCGAAAATATTCTCTTAGAGTCCCCTTGCCGTTGTTAAATCCTCGCGGATAAGTTAAACTCGTCGGGCTTTTCAGTACAAAGAATTTTTGACAAATATTTGCAGTCTTGAGGCTGAATTTAGTTCGACCGGAGAACGGCGTTTGAAATGGCTCCATAGCTTGCAAAATCAAATTTAAACCAATGTTTAGCTTTACCGGGATGTCGAGAGTAACCGGCATAGTTTCAATTTTCAGGATAATGAAAAAATCGGAGCTTTTCACGAGGAAAGAGAGAAGAAAGTGCAGGAGTTAGAATCACACATACAGAGGATGAGAAACCAACAAGATGCGTTGCAGAGAAAGTTGAAGGAAGAATCAGACAGGAAAGCCAAGAGAGAACGAGAGATGCAGAAACATCTTCAGAAGATTAAAGAACTGGAAAGTCAGACTATGCAACAACAGAAACTTCTCAAGAGAAAGACGGAGGAAGTGGCTCTGGCACAGCGAAGACTCAGGAATATCAATAAGCAGGGCTCGGAGGAAAAGGAAAGGTTTGTACGCATATACGCGCACTCACACACATGCGCGCATACACACAAGCGCGCACGCACCCACTCGCGCCTACACGCACACACACACACGTACGCATGTGTGTGATTGCGCGTATATGCGTTTGTGTGCGCATGTGTGTGTGGGTATGTGTGCGCGCAAGAGAGAGAGAGAGTACGCGAGCATTCACGTGTTTGTATGTGTTTGTTTTATGTGTGTGTGTGTGTGTGGGTAGGTGGGTTAATGTTGTGACAGTTATGAGAATCGTCTTGTGTAACTAGTGGATAGTAACAGATTTTCCTCCTGATAGCTGCTCAGGCTTACGTACGTTTTTTTCCTTTTTATTTTTGTGTATGCATTGATATTGAAAATTGTTGCGTACATGTACTTCTTCTCTGTAGTGTGTTTTTAAAATTTTCTGCCTTCCCGTTTCAAAGCACTTGTCTGATTGTATACCCCTGCTGATCATTATATTGTCAATGTGTGAGTGTAGTTTCCATTGGTTTAGCCGGTGGGGTTTGTGACGCCAACTAAAGATCAGGCCTCGCGTGAAACAGATTGAATATTCCGAGACCTCATTTCACCGTCTGCGTGCAAGGACGTCGGGCTTGATGTATTTTAGTGTTACTCAACAAAAAGTAACGATAGACGTGACAACATTGTTGTTTTACCTCTCTTTGTTTCAGTTTTGCTTTTTGCTGTGCAGTGCTGTAACTTTGCTACTGGGTTGTTCATATGTTTAGCTTTAAAAACGTTCTTGTGATATTTAAGCGATGAACACTTAAAATTGGAGGAGCGCCGCCAGTGGCTGGATACAGAAGTTGAAAAGGTTCTGAAGAGGAAACAAGCGATCGCGGTTTTGGAAGACGAACTAAAGAAGCGGGAACAGATTGTAGCTGACAAGGAAGCCATGTTGACCGAGCGAAGTGAGTTGGAGATGAAGAAACTGAGATCGAGTCAGGTTCTGAGTAAGGTACGAAACTGGACTTGCTGAGTCGGGGATAGTGACTAGAAAAGAAATCGCCTTCTACTCATAAAACGAAAGACCCCGATGGATAAAAGACAGTACAACAAGCCCCAGCCTTAACACTGCCAAGACAAACTTACAAAAGTGTACAGTTAAAGTGACATTTATTGTTACCGTTATTGTTCAACAACCATCGGAGTCTTTTGTTCAAATAGTGGAGCTCACGCTTTGCTGTAAAAAAGCAACTAACGGTAGCTTCTTGTTTGAACTTCTAAACGATATGCTTTCCAGTTTTATTAAAAATTTGTCATTTCTTTGTCCCCAGTGATATTTGTACCTTTTGTTGAATGTCTCGTAAAACACGAGACCAATTATTACGCGCAAAACGTTTGAGCAAAGTTTGGAAATATTTGGTACTCTTTAGCAAGATTGGGGAAAACGTTGTCTTTATAGAAGGTTATATATAGTTGCTAAATTGTTGAAAAGTCTTGGGAAAGTTGTATATCTGTGTGACTACTGTACAAGTAGCTTCATCATAAATGCAATATAGAACATATTACAGTAGTTAATGGTCGGCGAGGAACATGGTAGGGGGAGATTTAAGAGCAATTACTTTTCCGAACTACAGTTCACAATTTAGCAATATATTTGACTGTTTGTTTGCTCAGACTAAACATAGTTCAAAAAGCACTACTTCATTGTGCAGATCGCAACTGGTTCAACGGAAGCTCATGCTCGAGAGCGCTTTTCAATGTTTTGAAAACACACAACTGCTCTTTTTAACATTTGACATTTGTAACGGTGTTTATATTGCGAAAATTGAGTAAACATTTTTATCTGCGCACAACAAATGTTGAAGCAGCTATTAAAATTATACTCATGCTTATCACGTCTGTTTTGGTTTAGGATATTTTGCGACTCTCAACGCAGCTCGGTGAAGTTGAAAGAAGAATCCAAGAAAAGGGAAGATCAATGAAAGGCGAGTATTTGTAACTGTGACTACCGCTACTGCTACCACCACAGCTGCTACAGCTAACAATAACAACAGCAGTAGCAACATTTACAACAACAACAACAGCAACAGCAACAACAACCAAACACCAATCTACAAAAGATCTATAAATCTGTTAAAATGTAGGTTTTCATTAGGTTGACTTGTATTGGTAGATTAAGTAGGTATATATGTGCTGGGAGACTAGTTTTGAAAAAAACTGTTTTATCTGCGTGGGCGAGTACGCTGAACAAATGGGTTTAATCAACAA
>JAOBRG010342547.1:0-14328 GCA_027574985.1 Umimayanthus nakama | reverse complement strand
GACATCTTCTCCTTACAGGAACACACAGGCAGAGTGTTTAGATTGCAATTTGATGACTTCCAGATTGTTAGCAGCTCACATGATGACACAATACTCATTTGGGATTTCCTCAATGGCAACCCTGAACCACCGCCACTCAGAGGCAACAACAAGACATTCTCGCACAACAGATAAATAAATTTGCTACCATTGGGTGGGTTTAGTATTACATAGTACACTGGTATTAGTTTGTAGTTTCATATGGTTTGTGTCTTGCAAGTGGCTGCGGTAGTGACAGAAATGAGTATTTATTGTACAGTCATGTAGTTTTTAGGAGGTTGTTTACTTGACTGGTGTCTTGTTGAAGAAAACTTGAATCCTCAGCAATATTTGACAAGTAACAAAATCTTGAAGATTAGTCTTGATTGTTTTACGTTATCAGGTATCAATACTTCAAAACTTTGTTTCAAGGCAACTTGAGAGTTCTTTTAAGGTATGAAGTCCTGCATTTCATGTGTGGGCCATCCACCATTAAGTTTCGTAATTATTTTTAAAAAAATTTGTAGGACTATAAATTAAATTGTTTGAAGTCCTTGGATTGCTGTAGCTGCTTTTTAGCTGAAGCTCAAAAGTCCTTTTTGCGTGTACATAAAATTGTAATTAAGATTATTATCTACATGTATATTGTTGTCATAAAACTGACAAACTGAAATAAGTTGTAGTTTTTTGGTTGAATTCAGGTAGCTTGCAAGCCATAAACCAACCTTTTGCAAGACATTTGTATCTACAGTTAGTTCTTGTCATTCTACAGTTTTCACCATTGAAGTTGTAAAATTTTGAAATCTCGAATTCAGTATTTTCGGGATTAATTTACACAAAATGCTTCTAGAAATCAAAATGAGTATAATGAGTTGTAGTTTCATGGGTTTTCATAAACTTGTTGAGATGTTGGATCAATGCCAACAGTTTCTACTCTTCAAGACGGGCAAAGTGAATGGTCACGATGCTGTAAAATTGACTAAATGTAGGTTTTGACAACTGATTCAAAATTTGTGGTACACGTACATAAAATTATTCTTGGATTTTTGCAAAAAAAATGCATCTGGTGGGAAGAGGGGCACTAAACTGTTCAAGATAGCTGTTTTGTATGGCTAACTAATGTATTGCGAGACAGTAAATCACAAAGTAGCTGTTTTGCTACATGTAGACCTGTGATGTAAATCCATTTATATTGTACAACAATTATAGTTTGTTAGCATGTCCGAAATCTTGCCCCTTTGTTCTGCTATGTTTAGGTGGTGTGTCATATTGCAAGGTTGTCAAAAAGTGGAGACTAACAATTAGTTATAAGAAGACAGCACCTCCTCATCCTGCTTCTAAAATTTGAAACCAAGTCCATAGTTGTGATGTTGGTTCAGGGGATTTCTTCTTCACTACGGGGTCTGGTTCCTTCTCTTTATTATACCTGTTTCTTTTTGTGTTGTAAAGCAATTTCACTTAACATGTTTGCATTGTAAATAATACTTGTATGATGGAAAAATAATTATATTAGCTGCATCTTGCTTTCGGCTAACTTTCTGCACCCAGCAATTATTGCGTGAAAACAGGCTTTTTTTCCATGTCCAAAATAATTAATGAGAATTTTTTCCCATTATTTTGTTGCAAACTAAGAAGTAGTTTATAAAATCATCAAAAAATGAAATTTTGAAAGAAATGATTTAAAAAGGATTGCAAATTAAAAAATCAAAATGTGATTTTATAACGGTATCACGTTCTCAGTAAGGAATTTAGTACATGCAAAATTAGTTAAAGCATTTCTAATGTCATATTTATCATGCTTTGAATACAATGCAATGAAGTAGAACAAAAGAATTACTCATTTGCATTGTGTTTTGCTGTGAGAATGGAGACATTTGAAGTGGGCCTAAATCAGGTGTGATTTCTGTTTAAGTTTTATGTCATATGTATTTTTGGCTAAAATTGGTTTGTTCAAACTGTTATACAAAACAACCACTGCCCTTGGTTTTCATTTTGTGCATATTACAGAAAACTTTGACGTAAGTTTTATAACTATTAAATACGGCTGAAGTGTTTACTATTGCAGAAGCCAAAAAATGAGTCAGGATTTGTTGCTTCATCCCTGATGTTGTTTTGGTGGCTATTAGATCATTTTCAATAATTTCCTATTTAAGAAACCTCCTATGCAAGTTTGCACAACTGTTTTTGAGCTGTTAAATGAAGCTATTGGCTTTCTTTGAGTTTTTGGAAAAGTGACACTGTGAAAGAAAGACCTAGAAACTGCAGCAGTCTTGTCATGAAAAGTCAGAGCACTTGTAATGAGGGTCAGAAGTTATACAGAATTATCAGCCTATAGTAAGAGGTTTTTGTCATTTTCTAGATTATGTAATTGACATTTGAATAGGAAAAGGTTCTTGTCATATTTGGCTTGCTTTTTTCAGCTCTGTGTTTTACTGGGTATAGTGAAAATGTATGTGGTTTGTACAAAAAAAACATACCTTTAAAAACTTGAACAAATACAATTATGCATTTGTTATGTATAAAAAAAATGCAAATATATAGGATGAGACAAAGACCTTATTTTATAGGATTACTTTTGAAAGAATTTCAATAAAAAGCTAATTTGCTATAATTATAGTAAGTTGTTTAATTAATTAAATCAAATTTAATATTAGCTGTTAAGTGGTAAATTATAGGTGATAGTTTTCAAAGTAAACCAGTCCTCTACTTTTTTGCTTTTGTTAAAGTAATTACAATGTATAATTATGCAGTTTCAGAGTTTTTTTTCACACTGTCGCAGTTTATCTTTTGTTTAGTCTCTGATTTAGAATTGTTTGGAAATTTTGTATTCTTCATGTTTCATATTATATTTGTTGGGTGTCAGAAGCATGTGTCATAGCTGTGTTGTGTGAGCCCTGTACAGTTCCATTAGAATATTTGAAGGAATTTTCATGTGAATAACAAACTTTTTTGTCATTTTTGGCCATCAACACTCTTGTAGATACAATGACAATGTTCTAAAATGGACATAAATATATTGGAGTATCAAGCTTGTTTTGGTTGTTTTGAATTGCCTTTTTTCGTAAACTTGGGACAGTAGTTAAGCTACCATAGCTGTACATACATGTATGTATAAGTCAAACCCTGTTTTTGAAGCGAAAATTGACACTTCTTTTTTAAAAAAAATATCAGGTTATTTCAACCTGTTTTCATCGATCAATAAAAAAATGACTGTGTTTATTATTAACAAAAGTTTTAAAGCTTACCGTACAAAAATTGAAAGAAAGACGATGATAAGAGCTTTTTTCCTCAAAGGTGTACAGGAATTGAAATAACTTCCAAACACATAATTTAAAAAGGGCTGTCTTCTGATTTGTTGCATTGTGCATTTATTTATTGCATCATCTTCATTTGACTGCCGTCGAGATAGCTGAAACAACGTCATGCCATAAGGGTCTGTTTGCCATTGCCTGGGCATGTTCTTCAAAAATTATTGCATACCCAGTCTGCAATGCACTAAGCTTTGTATAGCATTGTAGATGTCTACAACATGTATGATACAGTGACATTTGTTCTCTACATTGCTTCCAGGGCTAATACACAAATGTTGGGGTTTCGATTTAGGCACCTGCATTGCTATTTTAAAATTCATTACATCCATGGTGTGTTAATATCATGGTCTGGGTATGCAACAATGCCCAACGCACAATGCAACAAATCAGAAGACAATCTTTTTTGAATTGGATCAAGATCTGGAGCAAGCACTTGTTTTTATTTTGTTTCAGCGATCACCATCAAAATGTTCACACAGACCTCAATCACCTCATTTGTTCCTTCTGCTTTGCAACTCTTTTTGCTTAAGCCAATTTAAGCTAAACTGGTGGTCAGAGATGTTTCAGTTTCCCTCTCATGTAATTATAACTATTGAGGTTGATTATCTACATTAATTTACTCATTTTAAAAGATCAACTTATACACCAGTAAATATACAATCATCCATAACTGTCAAAGTTAACCAAGGACATCACATATAGTTTTGGTGTTTGCAATTCATGTGACTGATTAGACCAATACGAGCATGAAAATGGTCATAGGTGGTACTCTTGGGCAGGTGGTAAAGGAAGTGGCTTTGGACTTTCATATCTCACATTTTGGCTGTGCCTCTGCAAACCTGTTCTGTTAGAAAAAGACAGCATCTTTGCTGATTTGGTCTCACCAGTCTAGCCGGTCTTGTGCCTGGCTCTCCCAGGATCTGGTGTTTATATTATCAAATACTTACCAACTGGTTGGGGAAAGAACTAGATACAGTTCTCCCGAGTGCACAGGTCTGCCTTTACTTAACCCCCTATTACATGTATATCTCACAGCCGGGGGGGGGTGATCCATCCTATGGATACCATATAATTTTCCTTGAATAAATGCTGCCTACAAATAAACGCCGCACCCTATAAGTTTAGAGTTTGAAAGGCACAGACAAAAATCCACAACATCGAATTTATCAGTTTTTTTACACAATCATTTACAGGTACAAGCTTTAGTTCAGCCAGACAAAAAACTGTATTTTTTTTCCTACTTATCAAAGTAAAGTTACGGTAGGTTGTTTAAGAAATAAACAGCACTTTAATTAAATGCTGCCTTCAAATAAACGCCGCCCTTGATTAAATGCTACACTCAAATCATGAAAAATTTAATAAATGCTGCAGCGTTTATTCTAGGAAATTAGGTATTTCACTATTAAAATAATACAGAGGGTCCAACATAAGTTTGGCAGGATGCAGGATGAGGCGTTTTTACCTGGCAGGGTGTGGGATAAAAAAAAAGTTTTGCAGCGGGATGCGGGATAACAAGAGGCCAGCGGGAAGGGGGATGTTGGGACTTGCATTGACGGGAAGTAGGAATTAAGGAATTTCTCAGGCGGGAAGAGGGATAAGACCATTATAAAATGGACTAATGAAAGAATATGATTGCATGAGTATACAACAAACAATAACAAAACATACCCCAATTAAAAGATTTAAGTAGACAGTACATTTAGTGTACTATTACAAAACATGAGTGGGATCGGGATTGCACTCTAAAAGGAAGCAGGATGGCAGAAAGAAAGGAAAAAATGTGACGGGATACAGGATTGCAAAGGCCTATGTTGGACCCTAAATACAAGCCATAATTTCAGGACATATGAGAAACATGTAGCATCAATGTAAAGTATAAATGTGGTGACCAGGAGTTTTGTTGTAGCAAAGAAGTTAATGCCTTGCATTAGTGATTTTTATTTGCAATACAGCTGTCTTTGCTGCCAGGGGGATTAGGGGACATTTTAACTGTCACAAGCAAAGAGGGGGAGGCATGATTTTTGTGGCTAAGGCAAAAAAGCGAGGCAGTCTTGCAAAGCGTTATTCTTTTAAATTTTGAACTACACCTCCTCAGCCCCTTGCTTGATTATGGCCAGTCTATGCAATAAAGTAACCACATCAGAGTTCGTAACTATACTATGGATGTTTGTATTAATTTTTATAAATAATACCACCCTAATGCTTTCAACTAGAATTATAAACAGCCTTTTGTTTGCTGATTAGTGAAAACAAATCTTTAAAGGAAATCTAGGATAGAACACTAACAGGTTTGCATATCTGCACACTACAATGTAACCATAAGACTTAAGTTTCAATTTCTCTTAACCATTGTTGGTTAATGTAGTTACCATCTATATCTCAACTAAACTAGATTTCCTGTGAATGAAAACTAAAATATTATTTAATCGTTACAATAGCAAGAATACTTTGCAAAATTCAAGAGCACTTAAAAATGTCAATATTTCGATCAAACCTAAGGCATAATCTGGTGCCCTTGGTACATGTATGATCATATCAACCAGTGATTTTTTGTGACCACATGCATATGAAATCATTGAATTAAGGAAGAATCTCAAAGTATCTGTCATCATCATCAATGAGGTCATAAAACCTGCCTCGAATTCTTATACCAAACTTTTGCAACACGGAAACATATTGCCTACTCCGCAATACCATGTTCCATTTGTGGTTTTTGCGCTGGACATACTTTATGTCTGTGAGGTCCACCACCAAACTCAATGCCTGGACAATTTCTAGCACTTTGAACTTAGGCAGACTTCTTGCACTGTTGAAGTATTCTATTGCAAAAAATAATCGTACTGCATTCTCCCTTTGTAAATTACTGTCCTGGTTGACGTTCAAGGCCATGTTATCACGGTGTAATATATACAAATTGTCATAAATTTTATCACTGATTGTGTCTGCTGTGGCAAGTTGCATTTTCTTTCCCACAATTGTCCTTTGAGTGCAAAGCAAAGCAGTTGGATCTGCCGTGATAAATCTTTGGTTTTCGTTACTTAGCGTCTGTGTTGCCTTATTTTCCCTTGGGCTCTTGCATAAACAAGTTGTTTCTGGCAAAGAATCGGCCATCCTAGGTCCATTAACACTTACTGAATTCCTAGGTTGAGCTCCAATCCATTTTTGGACAGCAGGGCTCAAATCTCGTATGGCCATTTTGAGATTGAAACTCAATTCTTTTTCAGTGCCGTTTTGCGTTTCTCTGTTTTCAGTTTCGACTTTCTTGAAGTTGTTGTTTATCTTAGAAATTAGCTCTGTCTCGCTGTCTTTTTCTGACTGTGAACGAATTATCGAGTGCATAGTGTTATCTAATTCAGCTTTTGTGTCGCAAGACAATGCTCCACTCGAAGATGAGTGTGACTGTGATTGTGAAACAAAATTATCAACATCAGTTTCCTTTGGTAAATCATCAGTAGACAGTTCCCTGAAAACAGTCACAAATGTTTCTTGTTTTTCTTCTTCAGCATTCTTTATTTTGTGTGTTTTTGCTGTTCTTTTTGGCTTTTTTGAGCGATTCTTCTCCCGGGATCTCCTAGCAACAACTGCTTCATTGTTGTCCTCGTTCAGGAATGTCCGAAAAGGATATCCATTCAAGTCGATGTCACAGATTCCAAATTCCCTTGCTTCGGTTTTAAAAGTCTCAGGAAAACATCCCACACATCCACTGCCAGTGCACAAAATTCTTCCCTCTTTAGTTTTATGAGTTGCTACTCCGGAGGACCAGCGATTTGCAGTTACAAATGCTGCCATGCTTGCTCTGTTCTTGTTGCATGTGCACTATTGTTCACTGCTGGTCAAGAGTCCGTGACGGATACGAGTGATTGATCGACTGCTGGGGGTAGGCAAGGGACATAAAAAATTATAATGGAAAGAAAATGAAATTAAACTTCCACGTCTTGCGAAATTTGAAAAGGTATTTAAAAAACGTAGGTGTTATTTTCAAAAATATTTTTTAAAAATACGTTTTTCGTTACGCTAATGGGGAAACATTTTTCATTCACCCCACCCTCCTTAGTTTTGTTCTGTCACGTACTCACTTCGCCTCGTTCTCAGGCGAATAAAAGAACGGTTTTCGATTTTTCGGCGGCAAGGTTGAAATTGGTTTGTAAAAGCTGTTATTTGAGAGTTCTTATTCATGGATCAATTTGAGAAGTTCTAGCAGAGGATATCGAAGGCTTTTCATTCTTACTGGAGTTTTCACATTGTCTGAAGCTGACTGTGTAAGTGAGGAGAAACGCAAGAACAGATTTTAAGATGTCGCATTTCACGCCGGTCGGAGTACGAACAACGCCAATGGCAGTGAGCGATTTTGTTTCTCCATCAACAAGAAGACGGCGGACGGGCATAGCAGCGAGTACTAGTACGCCGCCAGTCTTCCTTGATAGTATCTCACGAAATGACGATGGTGCAGAGAAAAGGCAAAGAATCCTTTCATCTACGACAAGTACTGCGCTCAACAGTCCAGCCACTCCGCGGACAGCCAGTCGGATTGGAAACGAAAGGTTTGGCTTATTTTACATTTTCAATATTTTATAACGAATTTAGTTTTACAAACTAATCAACAGAGGTTTTTAGAAGTTTAATCGTTCGCTGGTTTTCCTACCAAACGCAAGTTTGTATATAGCGATGTACAATTAAAAATGATTCTTATAAATATCCCAATTCTCAAAATACCTTCAAGAAAAAGTAGAAAATGTTTGTATACAGTGTAGTACTTTAGATCTATCAAGAACTATAGTAATAATAATGATGATAGTATAAATAAAAGTAGTAACAAAAATAATAATAAAAAATAAAACTTTAGTGAGATTCCTATTTAATGTATATGTTTTTAAGCCTAATTTGCCAGCATAAACTAACCCAGGTTCAATCAGGGTTAAAACAAACCTGAGGTTTTTCATATGCATATGCAGTTTCATTAACACTGCAAAGTTTGATGGGTGAAATCACTGAATGCACAAGTGTGTGTGTCCAAATTATAACTATTTTAAAAACCTGAGTTCTATCGAGGTTTGTGTTTACATGACACTTTTCTAAACTAACCTGGGTTTCAACCAAGGTCAAACCAACTTTGGAGGTTGGTTAGAAGTCACCCAGATTTGACCCAGGTGAAATCTAACCAACCTCCAAAGTTGGTGACCCATACAAATGTTTGTAAGGCTAATAAATGATAATCTTTTTACAAATGGTAAGGTAGTCTTTCACTCATAAATTTAATTGTTCTTGACACTTAACATGAAAAAATTTGAAAATACATAGTTATGTACGGCATTGAGCTATTAATAATATATATAAGCTATTAATAAGAGTAAAGAAGTATTTAGTTTAACATAATTGCTGAATGTTGTTTCTACTGCAGCCTATGGGGCCCATGACTACTTGTCACTCTAGGTCATCATCAGGAACTAACTAATGATGGCGAAGAACAGTTTCAAGAAAGCTCAGATTTTAAAACTAAAGCCACATTCACACTACCAATTAAACAGGTTTTGTTTAATCATACTTGAAAATTAATTTGACAGTTGCAATACTCAAACTGCCTTAAAAACTGTATAAATCTGTTAATTAATCGTCAAGCCATTAAAACGCTCATTTCAGAACCCGTAAAAACCTATGAACACGTTAAGGTAGCAACATTTTAAAGTTGAACCAGTTTAATATAATAATGTTCAGTGTTTGGTATGAACGCGGTACAAAGTAGTTATGGATGTCAGTTGAAATAGTTTTTGTAATTTTTAAGTCAATTATGCTACTGAAAGACAGACAACATCACATGTCTACTAACATAATACATTATTAAAGCAACGTAATACAATATAAAACAATGTGGTAACAGGGAGAGACAGCAGTTGGTTGCACCCAGTGGAAGTGATGGACTCACCAACCACCAAATCAAGGATCTGTATACCAACTGTGTCCAGCTGTCTGTGTCAAATGTGAGTATGTGAACTCATATAAAGCTTGATAGTATTACCACTGAGTGGAGTCCAATCATCCACTTCAGTCTGCAATCAGATGAGTGTCAAAATTATTTTTGATATAGATCTGTGTGAAGTAGAAAATGATTTTTTGTCAGGAGAATGATTGCAGACAGAGTTTGAAGTTACAAGTTTTGTTACTAACTGATACATCATCAAATGAATATTTTAATTTCCAAGAAAAAAAAAAGTACAAAACTGAGCGAGGAAATTTACAATTTCTATACTTATCAGGTTTTTAAAATCTGTTGGTGAGTTGTTGTAAAGGGGATTGTTTTCTTATTTGTGTTTGGCTCGGACCCAAAACATTAGATTCCAAATCAGGTGTCCGATTGCATTAGCTTGTGTAAAACTGGAAAGTACTCAATTACAGGCTTGAACCATGCAGTCAGATAATAAGTAATTTTAATTATAGGCAAGACTATTTATTAAGCAGCAAGCTTTTAAACCTGACCAACCAGATTAGGAAACTGTAAATAATGTTTGTTATAAAGTTCATTAGGATACAATGGTTGCAGGGGGGCATGCCAGAATAATGACCGAATGCGAAGTGACTGTGTTTTGCTTGTTTATATAACTTGTAGAAAATCACTGCCAAGAATGCCTTTGGTCTTCATCTGATTGATTACATGCACGACCTAATAAGGAATATACAGGAAGGCGAGATGACAAACTTCCAGGTATTGATGTTTTTACATGTTCTTAAAGTCTGGTTTATACTTGTAAATTAAACGCAAGCATGTGCATAAGAACTTCAATGAAATAAAAAGGAAAAAACAAAACTCAAACTAGTTACCTGGTAATCTATTTTTATCAGACCTTTGTTGTTCCACAATTACAGCATTTAAATCAAGACCGCTCTGTCTCTGCACTAGCCAAGACAGATAATATTGATCAGGGAAGTTTAAGATACAAATGCAAAATCCTGCTAACAATAATTCTCTGACCCTGAACATCAGGAAACCACTGCGTTACTGTAGCATTGCCACTTGAAGCACTATTCTGAAATCTGGATTTAAAATTCTAAATTAAATTATCTTAACTTTGCTTTCTCTGATTTTCTAAATTATTATAATTGTTTTCACTTTAATTTGAATCAGGGATTATTTAAAATAGCATTGATCAGCTAAATAGATGCCCCTGTATATTAAATACATCAGTTACTTTGCAATAAACAAATAAATGAAATGCAAAGTTTGCTTAAGAGAGCAACAGCTCACATCTGTTCCTTTGTTATTTAAAGTTCAGATACTTCAGTATTCATTCTTATTTCTAAAAATGTGAATCAGCTTAACAAGAACCAAACTACAATGCAGGTTGCAGGTTGCACTCTTGATGCAAGTGCAAAGATTTATGCTGGCAGAGTGGACTCTATTCATATTCAGGCTTACAAAATGTTGGGTGGCCTTGGTAGGGCGGAGAAAGACAGAGGTAAGAGTATTAAATTTTATAATTGTGCCACTGGGCTGTGTATGCATGTGTATGTCTTCATTCTAATCTTTAAACCCAAAGTGGACTATATCCACACTAAGTTTTGGTTTAATGATGAAATTTTTTATGGTTATGTATGTGCTTGTATTTCGAAACATCACTCCTGAAACTACAAATTGAGGGACTGGGTTTAATTTGTAGACTAACAAATAGCTCCTCAAAGCTCACATCCAATGCAAGTTCATAGAAATAATGTTAATCTTGTGCAGTAGTTTAGTACTATATATCAACTAAAAAGTTATTAGCTCTAAAAGCTTTCCAGTCCTTAATATATAGCTGCAGCAATAATTTTGTTTCAATTTTTGTTTAATTTTGAAATTATCTTCATGATTTCAGATGTGGATGAGGAGAATGTCCCTGGTGATGAGGAGAACGAGACTGGGCCTCAGAAAAAGAAAAAGGTGAGTTGCCCACATGAAAAGGCAGATGAATACCTTAAATGGATAATTTATTAAGTGCTGGGGGATGGGATGGGATTGGTATTTCTGTGGGAGTGACTGGGATTCTCCAGTTAATTTCATACATCACACACCTTGCTTACTTTTGTCTTTTTCACTGCAGGACTACAGGGCTAAACAAGGAAGCAAAATTGAAAAAAATATTGAAGCTCTAAATGTGAAGCAGTTTGATTTGGAATTTGAGGTAAGTTTTCTATGGTAATTTTTTACTAAATTTGTCACCAGATTAATTCACTTTAGAGCTTCCAAGGGTTTTTACACTTGATGTGTATGTCTCTGATATTTCTAGCTTTAAAATGTATTGCAAGTGTCTTGTAAGTCTTACAAGTCTTAAGGAACTTTCTCATTGTTAGAAATGGCAGCTGGCCTGGTTAGTTATTTCATTGTTTTGTGACTCAAGAAAATAATGCTTTTCACTACAGGTATAAGTTAAAAACTGTGCAGTGTTCATATTCAGTTGGCAGGGTCAGTGTGGTCTGATCATTGCCCATTCCATTTGACAAAGAAGACTGGTCCTAACCAGCAAGACCAGACCAGGCTTTTTCTGAAAAATAAATAAAAAATCAAGCTTTTGACATCATAACTCCCTTAAATCGTATTTCAGACTCAACTTGTAGAGTCAACACCCTATCCCAAGTTAAACTGAGTGTAAATTCTTTTTTGAAACTGAAAAATAAACTTAATGTTATATGTAAAATTAGAACACTTAATATTTATAATCGTCTAATAATTATTGATCACAGGTTTGTTTTTATTTTAACTCATACTGTTGAATGTGCACATCTAAAATTAAAGAACATAGATCTATATGTGTGTGTACACATTACTTTTTTTATATGGTTTGTGAACAGGCTAGCCTCATGCATGTTATCTGTAGTGTCTACTCTGCTTTCTTTTTCAACACTGGGAGACCAGTTTTGAAAAAAAACTGTTTTATCTGCGTTGGCAAGTACGCTGAAGAAATGGGTTTAATCAACAAAAGTTGATATCTGCTCCGACGAAGGGCTAACGCTCGAAACGTCAGCTTAACACTATATCCCACAGGCGAAAAACATACCATATCAACTTTTGATGATTAAACCCATTTCTTTTTCAACACCTATTCAATGTAACCTTGGTTTCCAAAACTTTGGCACCAAAATATCATTTCTTGAAACAAATTCCTAAAGGTTTAAAAATAAAAAAAATAAATGTAATTATCAATAAGAGTTGTCTTTTTTGAATTATTTACTTTAATTTGTAAAATTACATTGTTTTTACAAAAGCTACTATTAATAATGACATAAAATGATTGTTGTTGTTGCTGTTAAATGTTTTAAATCTTGTTGTTTATGTTACTATTAACAAGATTCTATAACATCTATTTAGCAAAATAATAAAAAACAAAAAACCTTTGTTACTCTGAACAAGTAGTTACTCCCATAGCGCATGACACATTTATTACTTGTAAGTTAAACATTGATTAGCCCCGCATCAGTTGGTGTGCAAATGGTTTACATGTATCTAATATGATATTTATCAGAATTGATTTGAATGTTGATCAGACTGTGTTTTGTCAAACTGCAGGTTGATCCACTGTTTCACAAGACCTCGGCAGCATTTGATGAGGGCGGGGTCAAAGGACTATTGCTGAATCACCTGTCTGTCCGAGATGACACCAGCGAGTTGTTGCTTGATTCCACTGCAGTCATTGCACCTCAAAACACAACAACGTTGGCCCAGAGCCAACAACAGAAGAGTTTGGTTGACCTTTCAGAGTTTAGAGGTAGCTATTAATACCTACTTTCAAGAGCGATATTGGACCCCCAAACTTATTTATTAAAACTCAATTTTGTGATACTACACTGCAAAACATCTTAAAAACATGTTCCCTTGCCTGGCAATAATTGTGAGACTTTAAAAGGTGTAATAGTTAAAATCTATTGCTCAAAATATTTTTTAACTTTTCTGAAAACACCTTATTGACAATAGACAATTTAATTATTATTCTCTCACATCGCCAGGATAGATTTATTCATAATTAAGAAAGTGTCTTGGACCTCATGATCATTTTAAACCCGTTAATAATCTCACTGATTTCATGAATCTTCTTCATCTCCAGATTTATGTACCAAGATAACAAGCGACTCAGTTAAAATCTGTCCTCATTTTGCTGATTTTGAATTCACAAACTGGAATAGAAATGAAAGTGTAAGTACTATAAAAAAACTGTAACTAGTTAAAGGTATTTTCTTCTTGGGGCAAAACTGGATGGTCAGTACAGGATGTATACAATCAAGTACCTACAAAATGAAAATTACAGATCAACAAAATAGTTAAATGTAGGTCAGGCAAATTCTTTATTCACACTCTGGCCTTGTAGTGAAAGTTTTGGGAGGTACCGGTATATACAGTTGATCTCATCCTCAACTAGCTAACCACTTAGACAAACATTCCACAAATAAATGATTGAAGTGTTGGTACATGTACTGGTAATTTAAAGTTACGTGACACTGTGCTTGTGTCTAAAGTACCATAGCCATCAATCATCTGGTGTAACCCTCATTGGACCAGTTACTTAATGAAGTCTAGATTTATCTTAGCTAATGTTCCTATTTTGTTATAATAGGTGTTTGGAATGATGGTTAGACACTGTTTAGGATTATATAAGGCTCAACTATTATACACCGAGAGACTGGTTTTGAAAAAAACTTTTTTAACTGCGTGGGCGAGTACGCTGAACAAATGGGTTTAATCAACAAAACTTGATAATGTATGTTTTTTCGCCTGTGGGATATAGTGTTTAGCTGACGTTTCGAGCGTTAGCCCTTAATTCGTCGGAGCAGACTAAGGGATTGTGTGGAAATCAGTGTTTAAATAGTTGGTAGTAAATTTATGGGGATCAAAAAGTCAAGTTTTGCCATTGGTTGAAATTAATAACACCTTATTGGTTAAGAGTTCAATTTATAATCAATTGTAAATATATTTGGTTAAAACATGTTCGAAATTAAACGAATGAAAATCGCTCATTGATTCCGTTGGGAGCCAAGGTCC
>JAOBRG010342536.1:0-14329 GCA_027574985.1 Umimayanthus nakama | reverse complement strand
CTGAGTCACTATATAGTCACCCCCCCCCCCAATTCTTCCCACTTTCAAAGAAGAACCACAGCCCCTGTGTGTTCTAGCTAGGCCAACACAACAGGGTGCTTTATTGTTTCAAAGCAACACCCGACCATCTCATTACAAACTTCCTTGGTGGCTTCTGATGATGTAAAATTGTAATAAAATGCAAAGTTCTAAGTTTTAGGTTATCATTTGATGTTTGTTTTTTTATATTTTTGTGCACAATCAATCTAACACCCTTTCAGTTCAATTTTTAGCTAGCTAGAACACTGCTGCACTGCATTCACAGCACTTGTTGTTGGCATTTCAAGTTACTGAATTTGTGATAGTTAAATTGCTAAAAGAGAACAGATTGCAACCAGTTTACTTAATACATACACAAATTTTCTGGATCTTTGTATTTCTTCTTCTTTCTCCTAATGACTGGATGTTCACTGGGAGTTGCTTTCTTGGTCGTTGGTTTGGATCCTGCTTCTTCATCTGCTGGCTGAGTTGAAACACCAGTACAGTAGCTATGTTGATATCTTACTTTATCTAAACATACGTGTCTACTGGAAAACAAATGACTAATAAAAAGTAGTTACTGTCAGTATTTTCCAGACTATAACCCGTGCCGCCGTATATCCCACACCCCATTCATTCATTTCTACCACATATATCATCACATTGAACTGTTAAAAAACCATAAAACATGCAAGACATTGGCAGCATTTGTTTCTCAGGTATTGAGGCCAATTTAAGTGGCACTGGTAGGCAGTTAAAACTGAGATGCTTACTGGATTACTAGTAATTAAAGTTTAGGTACCATACAATCAAGCAGAACTTTTTTGTTGAAAAATGAATGCTGCAAATGTACAAGTTGTACATTTCAGAATCTAACAGATAACCTGTACCGGTAGATTACCTGCACATTCCAAATTAACAGATACATGTAACCGGTGGGCTTTAGTCTGGGAAATACAGTATGTGAAAAGAAGTTTTGCTATTTTTGAACAGTTATCAGATAGTGATGTTTATCTATGGTTGCTTTACTTAGTATTTAACAGGAGTGAAAGCGTGGGCATGCAGAACCCTGAATGTAGCAATGATCATGCCCTACTCCTTTGGAATGTGTCCCAGGAATACTTTCCGTGCCTTGTGAGCATGTTTGAGACCTCCGTCACTGAAGTGTTGGTTTTGGGATTATTAGGCTTTATGTCTTGTTCAGTTGTTGCTATATATCTTCATCATTTTTTGTCGAGGTGCAGCTTTATTGTGGTTAACATATTTTTGTTTGCCAAATTTGAGGGCTTAGAATTTTTATTCAGAAAAACTTGGTTTTAAGCCGCAACCCCCAACTTCACGAGGCTTTGGATTCAAGATTTAGAAATTTTGTAAAAAAATGGCACAGCCTAAAAGTAAATACAGTAACTATGGTACTTAATACCTGTATAATACCAGCAAATGAAACCTATAAATTGGTCAGATTAAAATTAATTTTGCAACACAAAATTGTGATAAAATTTCTGATCTACACTTTTTTTAATCTTCTGTAAAGTTAGTCATTAAAATGTAAAACAAATAATGCAGAACTTTCACACTAGCACAACTGTCCATACCAAAGTCTCTGTTTCCAGTCGGACATCCTCTCTGTTCATCAAACCCTTGACAGGGTTTCCAGTTGTGCGATGTCGCCTCTTTGGTTTGATTTTAATTCTATCTTCAGCAAGGGACTTGAGTTGTCTGCAATAGCAAACTCCATGTTACAGGGGGCATGTACAAGATTGAAACTGAAGTTTTCTTATTTGCAGAAGCCAATGTCATAATTAATTTTAAAAACACATTTTAGACAATTTCAACTTTAGTATTTGGCCATTTACAATATACAGCACTGTCACTGACATAGCATTTTACTCCTTAAACACATGATCCTGAAATCATAACAAAAATTACAAGGTGGGGGGGGGGGTGGGGGGGTGATGCCAGGACTGGGAAGCTATGTGTACCTTGAATGTGAGGGGGTTGACTTGTAAGTGACTCAAAATGGGGGTGGAGGGCTGAAAAGACTTTTTCTCAATAACTCTGAATTTTTTTCAAAAGGGGTGTGAGGGGGGGGAGGGAGGAGGTGGGGATGGCTGAAGCCCCCCAGCCCCTCTGCAGGCCCTGCGATAGCACTCAATAAAGTGTTGCCTCTGAATAAGTACACATTCTGCCGGCCAGATCAACAAACTCCAAATAAGTTATGCACACACTTTGTCTACTAGTCAACTACCACTGCAACAATCGTCAAACAAAGACCTATCATCTTGGTTGCCATTTAGATTTTTAACCTTTTTAATGTCAACTATAATTTTGAAACATGATTTCTAAAACAAATATTTTCTCTTAAATGTTTTTTTAAATCTAATTTAAATACATGCAAGGCATAAAAAAAGAGAAAGAAAAATTAGTGACAGCAGCTTTTTTACTGATTGCCCCCCCCCAACCTTCCCAATCCCAAATTCATTTCACTTCCAAAGCCCCTATGTGTATCAGACAACATTATAAGCGCCTCTCATTATAGAGTCCCCCTCTAAATGGCCTGAAATATTCAGCCTCCTTGGAGTTCTTTAAACAGAAGGAAGGTTAAAAGGTTGAACACGAACATTACATGTAAAATCAATTTACCAACACCAAACAGTGTTTCTCAAAAATTATATTTTAACAAAAAAATGAACAAATACTGGTACTATAAATTTGATTTAAAAATAACACAAAACACTTTTATTCTTGAAGATGATCAAATTGAATGATCACATGGTCCCACTTACTGTATTTCAACAGCTGTTCAAAACTGGGAATGTCAATATTCTTTGTACTTTAACAGGACAAGGGTTAGTATAGTTTGTACATACAGGAATTGGAATTGTATGTACATGTAACTAATAACCCAGCCATTGGGTTTGTACTCACTCTGTTGTCTGACTTGATATCAGATCAAAATCTTCCACTTTTATTGCAAGAGTTGACTGCTGTTTAGGAGCTTCCTGCTCTCCAAAGAACTTTTCTAATCCCTCTTCAAACATACTAGATCTTCTTCTTCTCATTCTTGGATGTCCTGCTGTGGCCGGCACTGTTTCTGTCCCCTTTGTCTTCATTTCCTGTTTCTCAGCAGGTGTTTCTTTGGGCTTTGGTTCATCAAGAGGTATGTCTGCTGCTATGTAGTGGAGTCCCTGATTAAGCTGTGACTCCGATTTGGTCTTCACGAGGCCACCAAATGTTTTAAATGATGATGCAGCCATTTTCTTTTGCCTAGCTTTGCTTGCTTCAGCTATCAATTTTTTTGATAGAAAAACGGGAAAACAGTGAAAATCCACACAAATATTGAAATGTCTGGCAGCCATTTCACTAAAGAACTGGTTAAAGTCCATGATTAACTCAATTTAAGGCATGACATGAACATGCTGTACGTGCTGTGTTCAAAACAGTCACATCTGAATGGTGCTGTGACATCAGAGTATTTCTCAACAATTATTATGTAGTATATTTCCATGATGTAATATTTTCTACGTGTCAGGCATTTAAACATCATCAGGTACACATTTTGCTTAAGATGAATGAGAAATCCCCACACTATATTTGCACAATTTCAGATGTTACAAATTCACTGCTTATATAAAAGAAAGAGATTTAACAAATCCAACTCAGGGAGTTCCCAAATACAATTACACGACTGTTTGCTTAGTAAGTAACCCCAATCTGTTTGGATAGGTTACCCACGACAAACATCTGAGGTAAAACAACAACTGTATCACAGCTTTTTATCTTTTCTGTTTGCTTAAGAAGTTCTTATCAAGTATCCTATACAAAATAGGGAACAATATATCATCTTACAATAAACACATTAAACTAATGTTTGCCTTTTTACACAAAAGAAAACATTTCTAAATTTAAAACATCACACAACTTCTTTCTTTTGACTAGAAGTTAGTCAACTAGATCTTAAGAAATGCGATTTCATGATTATTCCCTTCACAGATTGGTGCTTTTCTGACTTTTCTTATGACAAAACACAAGGCAGGAGTTTTGAAAATGATAGTCTGAAGTACCAAGACAAAACAAAGCTTTAAACAATCAAAGCTAATTGGGCTTAATGTCAAATGTGTCTGAACCCAGTGTTGTTTATTTGACCCAAAACTGATCTTTACCATCTTTTAACCTGAAAAAATGATATTATTTGGTGCATCATGTATATCATAATGCTTTATCACCCCATTATGTATTGAAGGGAGGCTAAGGTAAGTAAAATAACATTTCTTCACATTGCTGAAATACTTTGAATTCACAGTTTAAATAAAAGACAGTAGACTACATGCAACACACATGTTCAGATGCCTCAATGTTTTTAAAAAATTTAACATAAGTACTACTTAAGATAATTAAGTTCTGTAATGTCAAAAAGAAATTGGTTAAACCTCTGCCAGCGAGCAAATACCCAATTTCTTAGGGGTGGAGGTGGCTGCAAACTGGAAACTCCCACAGGGGTGGGGTGTCAACCAAGGTTTTCTCCACAGCAAGGAAGATCAGGGGCATTTTCTGAAACTACACAACCCTCAGATAGGAAGGTGAGCTATGAGTAAAGGACAGAAACTTGATCAAATACCGTTTTAAAATGCCTGTATTAGGGCAAAAACTCCCCACCCCTTGTCATCCCTCCCCTCTCACCCTCCTTAGCCCATTTCTCAATAACCAGTCAACTGGGGTCCAATGGGGGTGCTATAGTGCATTTGATCTGTGGATCATTGATTTTACTTGAATTTACATGTCTGTCCTTTGGACTTTGGTAACTTGCAAAGGTTTCTGTGAACTTACAGAACCCACAGTCTTAACCTATAAAACGAGACTTCTTTTACAACCAAAAAAATATTTTGTAGCAGATTCTGAATCAAATGTGCCGTACAGCTTAACTGCAGATCTTCAGATTTTGGTATGGAACTGAGACTACGGCAAATCAGTGGATCCAGGAAGCCCCTTCGACCCCCCCTACCCTTATTATGGTAGATGACACCCGCTTGTCACTAATGAAAACTAATAAGGAGGTAATGGAACTTAGAACTTAAAACACAGGATCAGTGCTTTACGATAGGCTACTCTCTTTCATTACTTACACTTTGGTTTCTTTGCTATTCTCTTTTTCTCCTTTCCATCAGTAACAGTTCCGCCCTCTGCTTCCCTTCGTACAGCTTCAGCGGCTTTCTGCGCCTCCTCCTTCTCACCTTGCTCCTCCTGTAGACGCGCTGCCTCTTCCACTCTCTCCCTCTCCTCCTCGGTCCTCTGTGCGATCTCTTGTGCTGTCGCTAGTATTTCTGAAGTGATACCGACGGCGAGGGTCTTAGCCCTATCTTTCCTCATCTGTTGATGCTTTGATCTCCCACCTTTGTCAATAGATTTCCATCTCCCAAATATCGATCGCAGTGATGACACAGCTCCAGATTTTGGTGACCCTGGTTCTTCCTTCTCAGTGATTATTTGATCCTTTTCGTTCTCTTCTCTTTCCTTTATTCGTTCTTTATCTTTAGTGTGATCCTTTTCTTTGTGCAGTCTGTCCAGATGTAGCTTGTCCAGCAAGTGATGCTCTTTATCTTTTCCTTTATGCTCTTTTTCTTTCTGCTCTTTGTCTCTTTTCTCTTTCTCCTTTCTTTCTTTTTCTTTCTTTTCCTTTTCTTTTTGATCTTTTTCTTTCCGTTCTCTTTCCTTTTGCTCTTTTTCCTTTCTTTCTTTTTCTTTCCGCTCCTTTTCTTTCTGATTCTTCTTCAATCGCTCTGGAGACAAAGAGAAAGGTGATTTTTTCTTCTCTTTTTTAGCCTCCTCCTTTTTCACCACACCTTTCTCCTTTGAAACTTTCTTTCCCAATACACCTCCATCAATACTATCCTTCTCAACTTTAGCAGTATCATCAACTGATTTATGAGGTGCATATTTGTCATGCCGAACAACAGTAACTAGTTCTTCATCAGATGAGTCCTGTAAAGTTGGATCAACTCTCTTTTCCAATCCAACAGGTTCATCATAGGTTCGGATATCCAAAGAGAAGGGAGTAGTTTCCACGAATCTCTGCATTTCAGTTGGTGAAAGCCTCTCTCCGCATATTGTATGAGGTCGCTCACTTTCTTTCTTCCTCCAAGGTATGGCTGCTGTGTTTTCAATCTCCTCAGATGCAAACTTTTCCCTGAGCTGGGCCACTGAAGGGATGTATATCTCTGAACTAGATGAGCCTTTCTCGCGCGCGATTGCAGTAATAATGTCCTGATGAACTGTGGAGGCGATTGTTTTATGTCGAGTCTTGTTAGAAGCTTTAGCTTGTTCTGAATCAATAGATGGAAGGGACTGTTGTTTTGCAAGTTTCAGAGGTCTTCCTGATAGGGCATGGCCATTTGCCACTGGTTTCAAATCTGTTTTGGGCTTAGTTTCTGTTATTGGTTTAGGTACTTCGCTGTCTTCAACTGATATCTCTACAGCTTTGGATTTCATTTCTGTGACTGATCTAGGTACATGGCCGTTTGGAACTGATTTTTCCACAGGTTTTGGCTTAGTTTCTGTGACTGGTTCAGCTATGTTTACATCCTCAGCTGCTGCTTCAATCTTTGTCTGAGACTGGGAGTCTTCCACAGATATTCCTAGGAACTGTTCTCTGACAAGTCGGCGACGCCTCCTCCTTTCCTTTAGCCTTGACAGCGTATCTGTCCCAGGAGTCTGAGGTAAGCTTGTTCTTCTCTGTGCTCCATCTTTTATAGCTGCACTTGTTACTGAGCTCTTGTCACTTGAATCAGTTTCTGTTCCTGTGTCTTTCAGGTCATCATTACCACTAGCCTTTGCAATACCTTGGACAGGAGAGTTAGCCATGTCTAGGGAAGCACTACGTTCAGATGGCCTCGGCCGTCTTCTTGAATATGGCGAGCGAGGGGGCTCTTCATCATCGCTGGCGACGTGATCAACAGTAAGCCCTGTTTTCTTACTGAGAAACACCTTTACACTTGACCCATCTTTCTCACCCTCCTCTTCAGTGCCATCATCCAATGAAGACTGTCCCTGTACATTCCCTTTCACTTTATTATCTACAGCAGCCCTTGAAGATTGCACAGAAATCTTCACTTTAGTACTTGCTGCCTTATGTGTAACAGCAGGTGAAGCACTCACTTTTACTGTTGTCTGAGTCTCTGTCTCTCTTTGTGTTTTGATCTGTTTTCCAGGAAGTTTAAGAGTAGCTTTTGTCTGTCCTGACTTACCAGCAAGCATTGCTTTGTCTGGAGCAATCTCAGCTGTTGAACCATCTTTTGGTTGATCAACAGCAGGGCAAACAGGAGACTGGGATCTTGAATCAGATGAATGGCTACTGTCCGAGGATCTGTCTCTTCTGCCCCAGAACTTTAATTTTTTCAATGTTGAGTGCTTGTCTTTCTCAGTGTCATGATCCAGTGAGCTGGCCTTTGTCAAACCATGAGATTTTTTCAAATTTTCCTCAGTTCCCTCAGATATGTCATCACCTTCAAAATCTCTATCAGAACTTGAACTTCTGGTGAATGACAACTTACTAGGAAGAGAAACTCTTCGAAAGAGACTACGGGGATTCCTTTGAGTGTCAGATGTATCACTTCCACTGACACTGTCTTTTGAGGCTTCAACCTTTCCAGTTTCTTTAAAGAACTTACTTGGAACAGAAAATTTTCTTGCTTCTTTACCTTCTTTGGTGTCAGTTTCGTCAGATGATGATGTACGGGATGAGTGCTTGCCTGGAATTGAAAAAGCTTTCTTTCTTCCTGGGGATGATACTGATGACACAGGTGGAGAAGGTTCCCTGTGCTGCACAGGCAAACCAGAAGGCAAAGGCTCAGGAATGTGTCGAGGTGCCGCCTTTTTCTCCAACTTTGACTGAGCCTTAGCTGGCTTTTGCCGAGTTTCAGGTGAAGGGCTTGGGCTATTACTTCTGGGAGTTGGTGATTGTATTTTCCTTGGCAGTTTAATCAGTGTTGGCGAGTTTTTAGCAGATGTTTTAGTCGAGGTTTTGACAGCTACTGCTGATGAAGGAGAACCTTGAGTAACTGTTGATTTACTTTCAGTTTCCTGCACAGATGATTTAGTGACTTTCTTAGTTCTTTGGTTCTGTGGACTAAAACTTGGACTGGCTATTCTGGTAGCCTTACCGCTCACTTTTCTTGGTCCTGCAATGTTGCTAGTCGTAATCTCTGTTTGCTTTTTGCCACTCACTGACACCGATGACACTTCATTTGATGGGCTACCTGTCCTCTTTCTAACCTGAGGACTTGTGCAGTTAGATTTCAGGCCTCCACCTAGACTCCTAGCATGCCTCTGCTGGTTACTTTCAGAATGTTCTGCTGAAGTAATGTCCTTAACTGGACTGTTTGCCTGTCTCGATGGCTTATTATCACAAAGTTCTGTCTTTACAGCATCACTAGCCAGACAATCGACCTGTCTCTGTGGTAGGCTATCAGAGTTTCTTGGAGAAGCAACATCACCACATGGGTCAACTTGACTCCTCTGATCCAAATTAGTTGATACCAAGATATTTTCTTCAAGGTTGTTTGCATCTCTTTCAGGCTTACTGCCATAAGTGTCTGACACATCACCCTCCAAACTAGTTGGACTGCCTGCACTCTGCAGTGGCAAGCTTTCAGAATAGGTTGCTGTAACAATAACCCTCTGTGGGGAATTGATGCATCCCTGTTGACTGGTCAAGGAAGAATCTGTTCTGATTTGAGTGTCAGTCTTGCTCCTCACAGGTTTATCTAAAGCTGTGACTTCTCTAGTTGGGCTGTCTGTGTGTCTCCTGACTCTGTGACTTGTGTAAGACAGATCTTTTGTTGGACTTTCCGGCCTGTTATCAGAAACATCTGAAGATTCACCCTCCTGACTATCCATATGTCTCATAGCTCTGTGACGTTTATAAGACAGATCTTTTATTGGACTTTCTGGCCTGTTATCAGACACATCTGAAGAATCACCCTCTTGACTGTCTGTTTGTCTCTTAACTCTGCGGCTTACATAAGACAGATCTTTCGTTGGACTTTCTTGCCTGTTATCAGAAATATCTGATGACTCACCCTCTTGACTGTCTGTGTGTCTCCTAGCTCTGCGGCTTACATAAGTCAGATCTCTTGTTGGACTTTCTGGCCTGTTATCAGAAATATCTGAAGATTCACCTTCTAGACTGTCCATGCGTCTCCTTGCTCTGCGACTTACATAAGATGGATCTCTTATTGAACTTTTTAGTTCTTTATTAGAAATATCTGAAGACCCACCCTCAGCAGCGGCACTTTCACTGGGTCCAGGAATCTTGTCTGAATTGAGTGACCCATTGTCTCTAGTGGGACTGTCTGTGCACCTGCATAACCGCCTCCCTGCAAGAGAGAAGTCATCTTGATCTGAAGTTTCAGTGTATCTTCGCAATCTACTCAAGGTTTGTTCAGTGGGATCAAAATCATGAGTAGGACTAGTTGTACGCTGACTTGTAGGTTCTTGGGTTTGATTGTCGGAGTCTCTTCTCAGCCTACCAGAACTAGTAGTAGAAGAAAAGTCTTTCGTTGGACTGTCTGTACTTCTTTGGAACCTACTACTGTTGGTGTTGGATAATACATCATTGGTTGGACTGGCTGTATCTCGTCTTGTCCTGCTACTACTATATAATGGTGTATCTCGAGTTGGACTCTGTGAGGAAAATCCTTTTGATGGACTACTTGTCTCTCGTCTCTGTCTACTTGTCTCTGGATGAATAGAATCTCTTGGTGAGCTGCTGGTATTCCTACGTGGGATGCTTGTAACACCGGATGTTGAACTGGAGCCATATGCCCTAGTAACTACCCCATCTCTTGTGAAACTAGACTCTCTTCTATATGACAAACTGGGATTTCTTTCCTCTCTGGTGAAACTTGATTGTCTGACATAAGATGAAGAAAGGTTTTTGTCATCTCTTGTAAAACTGGACTGCCTTCTATAGGATGATATAGGACTCCTATCATCCCCAGTAAAACTCGACTGCCGCAGATATGTTGTAAAACCAAAAGGACTCGATGGCTGTAACCGACTAGAAGCTGCAGAGCTGGTATCAGCTGACCTTGTTGTTTCAGACCGTGACGATAAATACTTAGACCATGAACTATCATGATTTGATTGGCCCCTCAAACTTCTCCTGCCATATGAAATTGTTGGAACTGTAGAAGAAGGTGTTGGAGAGGTAGCTCTCCTAAATTCAGAAGAACTGTAATCCCTTGTTGAGCCTCTCTCCTCTAAAGAAGCCCTTCTAGCCGAATAAGATCTTGTTCCTGAGGCTCTATATCTCTGAGACATGTTGGCTTGTCCCCAGCTGAATAAATCTGCTCACCAGTGGAGTTCAACCTCTCATTTTCTTATTCCTGCACTGAGCTGCTTAGAAGGCATGCTGTGTCTTGAACAGAGTGCTAGATATCTGTAATAAAAAAATGGAGCATTGATTATAGTAACAGTTCCACAAAAATCACGAAGAAAAGTTTGTCTTGGCAAGCACTACGTTCAGTCAAAAAATAACAACAACACAGGTTTGATTATATCAGATATACATCTCAACTGTAAACAAAGTAGACTTTGACTTTTCTATACAAATGAAAGGTATCAAGGAGGGATTGGCACTCAAGAGCTTGGTAATCAGTTGAACTGCCTGAAGGCAAAAACAAATTACTGACAGAGAATAATAAAGTTACACTGTATAGTATTTGACTGCACTTCATTTCAGCAGTTAAATACAAGGCATGTCTATCCATTTCTAAAAATCTATTTCTGGTTAAAGTTTGTCTGGTATTGGTTTTCTATGAGCAGTGTCATATATGAACGAATCAATATGCAGACGTCAGCCAAAAATCAGTCTACCTTGATTTGAAAATTTCTCTTCAGAAAAAAATAACAGACGATGACCTTCAAAGTTAGAAAGTTAATTCGGAACCACAAAGCTAGATGTGTTCTATAAAATAAATTCTGCTTCTTACAACAGGCCATGAATCTGCTATTCCACAGGAAACAAGAAAATATGTTTAAACATCTGCTAAATATTGATATCACAGAGCACAGACAATATTCCTATGAATACTCAATTTCTCTGAACCACAATCACGTCCACATCCGAGAAGAAATATTATTACCCTGCTAACAATGTTGCAATTTTTTGTCTTACAAACAGAATACTGAAAGATTCAAATGAAAATAACATATTGGATGAAATTTATAGAAATCCCATGATAATTTTAAAGGATCATAACCTTTTGTGTCATAGGACAAGTTGTCACCAATCTTTTACAACACTCGATTTGGAATTTGCTATCATCACAAGGAATTACCGCTTCAGTCACACACCACTGTTGCCATCGAAATGATCTTTACGTTTTCTGGTCGGACAGCTTTTATAGTATTGTTCATATTGAGCAAGCTGAAAGCAGTCGACCCTGGAAAAATCGCACGATTTACATAAGAAATACACCCACTCATTAAAAATTGATCACCAAAATAAACTGTCACGAAAACTGATTGCTTCGATGTTCCAGTAGTCCAGTACGCACATTGCAACTTCAATCTTACGATAATAACATTAACATGAGTCATTTTATGGTTCGGCACGTAACGACTGATGTTTTGATTTGTCAGATCACTGAAAACTAACACCAACCCTGGAGTTCGAATTCAGTTTTCTTGACAGGGACAAAAGAAAAGTTGTCACTCCAATGCATTTAAAACTTGTGTTTTGACAAGAACCGGAGATAATGTATACATTTTACGCGTCAAGAAATCAGCAATAAAATCAAAACCACTTTCCGACAGTAAACATGAAAAGCCGAATTTAAAATCAAAGCTGAAAATATTTCTTTGATCGCTTCGACAACTGAAAAGCGACCACAACTACAAGCCATTTGTCAAAACCACTTTTGTATACAAGGTAATCGGACAAGTGAACAATGATTATGTGTTTAAAAAATCAGCATGACCCTTGCAGTAATTATTGTATCTAAGTTCGCGTTTCAAGGGCTCGGTTATTGAACAACAAGAAACACTCGAGAAGAAAGGCAAAGTTATTTTAAAAAAGGTCTTTGTCGCAGCTGATGGGAAGGTGACTCAACTGATAGTGATAGAAATGGAGACTGAGCTGGCAAAACAAGAACTCCTTTTAAAATCCCTTCAGTTTGGTTCATATCGTGTCTCAAATCAACCCTCGAAACCGGCCAAAAAATTGAAAGTTATGCAGATATTATGTTTGGTTCTCCTCTAGTGAACTTTATACTATTAAATAGACCTGTGGAATTCACTTCCAACTGCGAATCTTCGCAAGACAAAAAACCTCGACATTTTGTCACGGACTTCAAAAGTACATTTGTCACTTCTACTGTTTTGGGCTAATGAAAACATTCAATGTTTTGAAATTCTTGTTTAGATTCGTACTGTTGCATGTTTATCCGATTAGTTTCAATAGCTCAAACAGTCGGCTTGAAATCTACATTCGAATGAAGTGAAGAAAAAACCCCGGGGACTCGATAGTCGATTAGAATGACCCTTGCGATTGCCGCTCAGTAATTACCGCCATGATCGAGTGAGCCGCCAGTTCACGATTTAAATCGAGTTAAAACTCTACTATTTTTGCACCGAACAAAACCATGCCCAGCTATCGTTTCCCAATTCGGAAAACATCTTTAATAAATTCATTGATTCTTTTTATGAAGTGAACTATTATACAGCAACCGATCCGTTTTAATGCTTTCTGACAAAAAGCTATTCTTAGCGACAATCACAAATTATGTCGAACGTGACACTGACAGACACACACCCTTGGTATTAAAGTTGGTTGATAAATTTCTTTCAGAAAAAAAGTTAAAACTTAGGAAGCGTTAGTCATTTTCATATCCACAACTACCGTAAACGTAACAACGAGATATAAAACATAAAGCTATATTTTTTGTGTCTCTAGTTAAATCAGTTGACATATATTGGATCGAGCGGCGGCCCTATACTTAATGTTCGCGTCTGTATTTATCTGTAGTCTGATCTCTCGTACACTTTTTGCTGAGCATTCATCTGTTTATTCTGAAAGAATGAATATTTCACTTCTATTATACTCATTGACATTACTAAATCTATCAATCTTATTAAAAGCCAGACGAGAAAACTCAACTCATGAATCCGCAACTAAAAGCAGAAACCATCGCTTCCTCACCAGCCGAATTTTCTTGCTCGGATCACGTTTTGCGTTTCAAAAGCTCGCAATCTCGAACTGAGCTGAGCATAATGCCCATTTCCACGGTGATGATTAGGTTTAAATTTACTGTCTTTCGTTGTCCAACAGAGGGTTAATGCTCTGATGTATCATATGTTGCCCACATATCGTGCAAAGCATCGTTTTTCTGGCCTTGTACACAACAAAAGATAGGAAACGATGCTATAAATGTGTGTTTACCTGAGGCTGTTGCGAGTTCGATCACAATCTGCTGCCTGTCCCGGCCGGTTTATGTTCTACTTCAATGCATCGCCAAATAAACACAGCTCATTCCGTTGAAGAAATTAACATGACCGCAATTTAAGAACTCTCAATTCACATTGTCCCAAAGCACATTTCTCAATTGATGATAAATCTCAGAAAGAAAGAGTCCAAAAGCTGCCAAAAGTTTACAATCGCTTCGGGTCTATTGATATATAACAGAGCATTTCATTGGACTAAATGGTTCGGCCAGCTTGTTTAGAAAAAAACGTTCCAGCTGATTGGTTCAATGTCATAAAAGAAATTCAGATGTGCTGTCACAGCCCGGGGACCCCGTGGCTAGTGTTGGTTTTTCAGCGCAAGAAACCACGTGAATCATTCCAGGAAAAGTACAAAAAGGACGTCTGGCCGCATTGCTGGGGCACAGTGTAGAACAATTGGGCTGTTGAGTGACTCTTGAGAAACCTCCTTAACCTCATGCCCTTGACTTGCGGATTTTTAAAACAGTATTGGAGCTTTAAAAAACCATGACTCAGTCTGCTATACTTCGTATTTTTACTCGACCTTACTCGGCAGTGCAGATGCACTGTGCACATATATACCTGCAAAAATATGTGAGGTGCTTTGTGCGATAGATAAAACGAATGAACAAGAAATTGTTATAAAATTTGCTACTTTGAAGACTTACAAAAAGAAACTAACAAAGAGAGCAGCCTACAAAACTGTGCGGACGGTGACGCTAATATCACACAACTTCAATTTTAGTTTTAGGCCAAGTAAAAAAAAATAGTAGTTTCTCGTCCGGAAGTTTCTCAAAAAGGAGGCGGGCGGTTCTTACTATTTACTATTTTT
>JAOBRG010342525.1:0-14334 GCA_027574985.1 Umimayanthus nakama | reverse complement strand
TAAGCGTTTTTACCCGAAATCCGACCAGGCAGACGGAAAATACATTGCTCTGAAGTTAGGTGTTTTGAGCGAAAATGAAGGCACCTTCTTTAAAAATCAGCCAGATATATATATATATATATATCTGCGAACTTTAGCCAAAAGCCCACCGAAAAGCATTTTTTTAACAACACTGTATGAGTTATTTGCAATAGGTTATCATCATAAATACTGAAATGTTCTTTACCTTTTCTCTGCCTAGGCATGTCCTAACATGTTCTAAAATTTTGGGCGATTTTCAGCCTTATGTTCTATTAAAAGTGTTCTTATAAAAAGAAGAGTGTATGTGCTGCCACCATGTTATCCCACTAGTTTGAAAACTCACTTGATATAAAAACTACATTGAAAATTCACTCGATACAAAATTACATTGTGGAAATCAGATTAAGCCTTTTCACCGATGCGACTAATTTGAATTCCATCCTGAAACCTTCAAGCGCGCTAAAAGTTTTGAAGTGTTTTGATTCGACGTAACGGTTGTACAGACACTACAAGACATGATTTTTTTTAAGTAATTCACAACATTCAGTGTTAACAGCTTAGTTTATTTGCTTCGTGACAGATTAACATATGAATATGATATTTTGAAGTAAACAAAAAAGCAAAAAAACCCACGGAGTTTTACAAGGATAAGTCAATTGGACATTGTCCAACTGATAACCCACCCTTATTTGTTTTAAAAACAGATAAAAATAAAACGTACATATATAAAAAGTAGAAATTAAATATGAGGACATTAAGAGAATTTCCGTGGTGGCCCTCTTCTGGTCGGATGGGAGTTTTCTTTCGTAGTCATAATCATAATCACAGTCTTAATCATAATCATAGTCTTGATCCTAATCATAATCTTAATCATAATTATAGTCATATATAACACTACTAACGCTGCAAATGGATTGGTGTTTTCATATCTATTGCGTAGGCTTATAGCTTGCATAAAACTACTTACTGAATTATATCAAGAAGTTTGTTGCTGCCGAGCGTAGCGATGGCAGCAACACTATTTTTGTTTACAGACAGTTACTGTTAGGGGCAGAGATCAGCGAAGTTGTCTGTCCCCATCCGCTTAAGCCCTTTTGCACAAGCTTTGCACCAAATTTTTGCAACGTTTTCTCGCAAAGAAGGCCCTTTTAACGCTGAAAAATGTAGTTTACGGGTTTTCCCGTATTTATGGGCACAGTTGAACAAATGAAATTCGTTGAGATTATTGAAGATTTATGGCCATTATATTCGATGTTCTGTCCCGACGCCAAATTATTTGCATGTAGCTTTCATTGTTCCACTTGCGCATGCAAGAAACCCTGGGCTCGAGGCAAGTTGGTGCGCGTGCGTAGGTATTCAATGTGAGGTCTCGGAGTTTTACAGTGTGGGTCTTCATTGCGAGGTGCACGAGATTGAAGCACGAAGTTGTGAAGTTTTCAAACTACGTGATGGCGGCCAATGAGCCAAACACACCCAGTGTGGTGAAGCAATTTATTGAACTAACAGGCAATGTGCCAAAAGGCTGTGCAAATATGATTCGAAGCGAATCTTATCACAACCGAAATAAAAACCTTACATTTTATATCAAACACCAGAACTATTTTCAAGGACCCATCGAAAGCAAAGACGTGGTTCGGGGCTCCATATTTTAGCCTTTGTTCGGCTCTGGACAGAGGGATATACGATGTCCTTAATTAAAGAGATGGGCTCGAATTTCTATTTCTTCCATTCTCACTCTAGAAATGAGTGTGGCTTACCAAACTCAAATGTTCATTGTTCCTGTTTGAATAAGAGATATCAATCGTCAATCCTTTGTGGACTATTTGTTAAATTCTCTGCTATCGAAAAAACATTTACACTCCCATTTGTACGATTTGTAACAATAAATACAGTGAATGTGTAATATGCCTATCAAACATGACAATAGATATTTTCCCCAATAAGCTGAATACAACTTGTGAATTCATTGCTGAAAAATGTAAACTCCTGATTATTTTATTTACTACTTAATATTCATGCAATGTTCCCAAACACTAAACCCCACCAATCGTTACACCATTCGGCAGCACTACACTTGCCACTGGGAACTCCTAGTTAAATAAAATGATAGTTCAATCCTATCAAGTTTAACGACTGCTTTGAAAAAGTTTTAATTTTAAGGTAAATGCGTCAACCTCAACTTTTAGCACTTTATCCTATGTAAAAAATACGGTATGTGCATATCGATTCATACTTTAATTGTATAGCAAGTCAGTAAACTCTATAGTATTGACCAAACTACATGTATGTATTATATTTTTATTGTCCAATTAATGATTACTTTGGACAGTTTCCATGAAGATTTTCACAAGACATTTTCCAAACTGTCCAATTTCAAAATAATTGGATTGTTGTGCTTCAACCAATCACAGATTCGCACATGCACCGTGTCCACCAACCTACGCAAAGCATTCGTCATGAGCAAGAAAGAAGCTCTTCTTTGCGCACGCCCATGAAGCTCAGCCCTGGTTTAGCAAATTTAATATTACAAGTGTTGTTTTGCTGTACAACAGAGGTGTGAAAGCACTGCATTGCCATTTAGGCCTTTATTTGGCTCAAAAGCTATATAGTTAATAAGTAAGAGGACTGCATGCTTGTCCAATTTGGAAATAATTGGGCTCGACGAATTCCTCTGACAGTAGAATAGGTTCGTCCTACGGCCTCATCCAATTTTGCTGTCCTCGTAAATTTTCTCATCCTTTTATTTTCAAATTATTTCCATATATATACCTGAGGCAATTAAATCCCCCTCATTAAGTAAAACATGATTGTTCTGAGGGGCCGTGCGAAAACCAATTTGTCTACCCTCAACTTATATTAGACAATGGTGGTTGACCACACCCGTGTCCACCGTCCCACCCTAAATCCATATGCAGTACAGCATTTTGTTTTTATATACAGATCCAGAGCCGCAATGAACCATCTGCACTTTGCAGTCACACAACTGCAGCATAAAACTAAAAATGTGGCTTGTAACTTGATATCAGAACTGTGTGAGAGATACTTCAGTTGTTATCACGGCCGTGATACTTAAATTATTTCAGTGTGCCTTTTTTATATTGACATTTCGTTTGGTTTTTATATTTATATAGTTTCTAACGTCCACACCTTCTCTCCAACGTTAAGCCTTAACGAAGCAGTTTTCCGACGGTATTTCGTCTACAATATTCTCCAGCTTAACAATTTTATTTTAATTTACACCAGCTCCAAACCAATACTGCGTTGTAGAGTCGGGACCAGACGAACAGCGGTGCCCAGGGTGCGCATAGCTGTAGTAACCAAAACTGTGCTCATAGTTGATAGCGCCAGGAGCAGACTTGAACTGACATCCGTTTCTTTCTCCGTACGAGCTTCCCATAACGAAATCCCATTCACTGTTGGTTTGAGCGAGCCAGATGGAGCAACTGCTACACTGAGATCCTCGGATATTAATGTATTCGAGAGTCCGGCAGCAGTTTATTGAGCAGACAAAAGTCATCGGATCGACTTGGACGAAAGACGCACGCGCGTAGTCTGTTAACTTGAGCCCGTCCGTGTCGTAGTTGCACGTAGCTCGCCAGTGGGAAGACTGGGAGCGAATTGCCATCATATGGGATTTCGAGAGGCGAAACGCGTCCCAATTCAAGGAATTTTCTGCGACAGGGAAATCCTTCATGAAGTCCTTATGCTTAAACTGAAGCCGGTTTGCGAACTTGTACGACATTATCATTGTCCAAGCGAACTTTTTCGGTGGATGAAAGTTGCAAAAGACAGAAAAAGTTTTTCCGTTTTCATCTTGGATTGAGTAGTTTCCTGCATGTAAGCCTTTATCATGCATCAAGTAGGCAACATAGCTTTTTCCGTAACTTGGCAGAGTTCTCCTGTAAATACCGCTGCACAGTCGCATTGCAGGCGCTTCTTTTGGCCGCAGAGCTCCCGGCATACTCCACCGTTGCGACAAGGCGAAGAATTGCAGCAGTGGTTGTGACAGTCGCCTGTCTCGCATTGCTCGTTCACAACCTGCGGAAGAATCATAAAACACGCTATATTGACGCCATATATCCGCTGGAAATGCACTTATTACCCGCTAAAAGCTCTTTTATGAAACTATCAACCTCGAACATTGCGTTTCTAGCATTTTGATTGGTTCATTCAATCTCTGTTATCAGCTTATATACCGTGTTGCAGTAATAATAAAACTGACTCCGTCGTGTCGCTAAAAAATTGATGTGGAAGCTAAGTTTAACGTTGACCAATCAGAACTTAATGAAACTCAAAAAAATAATTATCCATTCGCGCTTGTTTGATGAGTTTTTTGTAGCTATTTTTTTCCATCTCATACCCAACACACGCTCAAAGTGATGGAATAAAATGTTAAATGTAAAATATTCAAAATATGTACAAAATACGAGATATTCTAACTCTATTGCTTAAGCATCTTTTTGTAGAAAACTTTTTCTCTTCTTAAACAGCCAGCTACAACTCATGGACTTCGTTCTTTTAATTTTAGCGGTTTTTGTTGAAATTATCCGCATTCTCGTACGCCAGAAATTCTCTGACTTTTAGTCGAAACTAAAACTGCTCGTTTAAACGGCAGAGGCGTTGCCAATCCCGTATTAGTGCAAACAAAAGACCTATCCGCTGTAGTGCATGCAACTAGCTATATAGATGGTCCTTTAGCTGTGGCTTTTACAACGGTCAGAATTAACTTTCCCGTATAGTCTAAAAAAGATCTATCTGCTAAGGTTTTTTACAAGGGCAAGTAAGTTATCCTGTATAATGTTAACGATGCCCAAATGTGTTAGATTTACCTTTGATTGCAGTGAAAGTATAATGTCATAATACGCAAATCCAGAACGTTTTTCTATTGCATCCGGGTGTGAAAATGCATCGACAGATTCTTTTCGCACAGCTGTGAACCGTTTTCTGATGGTACAACTTGAAAGTTGAATGACATACATCGGCAGTCATCGACACAACGATAGAAGCACTGTGAAGAGCTTGTTAGGCCTGAAATGGACTCCAGCACATAGCCAGACAGGGACTGGTTTTGTTTCACGGTTTCTCTGCTATCTTCGTGAAACCCGATGCACTTGCTACAGTACGCTTTGCAGCCTGATTTGGAGGTCAGAAATATGGTAGCAAAAACAACTAAAAGTTCCTTTTTGGACATTTTAAATTAAAGTTTAGATTACTTGTACACTGTAGCTTTTTTAAAATGTAGTAAGTCCGTTTCGTCGGCTTGAGTTCTCTCTACCACGCTACCCTATTTGCGTTATTTAATATTTATAGTCTTTAAAAGACATACGAACACCGGCAATGTGTTCTAATTTTTAATGAAAATGTTTTTCTCTTTCATAAAATATTACCGAGCCGTGTTTTTCAAAAAAGTTATTGTTAAAGTTAAAAAATATTTGCACCACTGAGAATATTTGCAACCCACTCAGTAGGTATTTGCAATAAGTGGCTGCAGTATTTACGTAATCAAATATTTAATTTTCACCTGCAAGCAAATGTGAATAAGCTAAACATTGCAAAAAAGGAAAACCCGATACTTCATATCAACGTAGCTCTCTTAAGTCTATTAGTATTACTGTTGGATGACACGCATTGCCGTGCAGTAGTAGACTTGTAATGCACATGTAACAAACTCAGTGAGTTTAAGTCGGAATCCGTTAATAATTTACCGTCAATCCTTTCAGTTGAGAAAAATGTTCAACCGATATCTAATAACAACTCAAGCAGCTATAAGCAACATTGGCTTTCATTGCGGTTTGTCTTGTTTCTCAGTAAGGCCCGGGTTAAACGTCGAACTTCATATATGTGCCGAATCTAATGCTAATGATAATGAGTAAATTCTATTGTTCTACCTCATTTGCATTAGGTTCGGCACATGTGAAGTTCGACGTGTAACCTGGGCCTAACTATTTAACAATTAGTCATCGAAGGCGACTTGAATATCGGCGAATAGTCACCGAGACGAAGTCGAGGTGACTATAGCGATATTCACAGAGCCTGAGGTGACTTATTGTTTTAGTATAATTTCACTGGTGATCATTCGAGAAAATAAAACAAAAATAGCAAACTTTTTAAAAATATTTTATATTTCATCTAAAAAAACACGCGCCTAAAATATGCTTTGCGCGCGCGTCATTGCTATAATCACCTAGCGGTGATTATAGCAAGAGAGAACGAAACTATCGACCAATCAGCGCGCGCCATTTTCGATAATCACCAGTGCAATTTTACTAAATAGGAATAGTATCGTCTCTTCATATCGAATCTTCTTGAAAATTGTAGCTGTTTTAGGTATTGTTTTAAATAAGTGGATCTTTTACTAAATGTTTATATACTTAGAACGAATCCTAGAAACATATTCAATTGAGTAAAGTTTGTTGTCGATGCACAGCAGATGTTTGTTAATTGTTCAATAGTCAATACAAGTAGAAAAGGAAAATGGATTTCGTGTTCCTAAGAATATTTTTAAGATAACACATTTTTATTTTTTTTAAAAAAACTTTTTATAAGCACACGAAACTGAAGAAAACCCAAACACGCTAAGAACAAAACCGATACTGAGGAAAAGCGAAGAACTTTTGTTTTTGGATACAGCACAAAGTGATAATAAAAATGTGTTTGTCGGTTAATGTTTGTCAGTGCAACCTCACTGCATCAGCGTTTTGCAAGTCAATTATTGTTAAATTGCGTTCTTGCCACCCGTGGTCCTTAGCAGCTAATTATAAACTTAGTTTATGTTCATACTTCCAGATACCCCAACATTGTTTGGCTTCCGAATGATTTAACAATACCAAACATTATGAAACTGCATGCTTTCTTGCAACCCATGGTAGCCACTAATTATAAATTTAATTCGTATTCATACTTTCGATTGGTAACTAATAAACGTACTCTCAACATAAAATACTGTGGTTAAGAACGTTATCAGAACATTTGATAGTGAAATCGTCCAAATTTTTAGGAAAATTCAGCCTCAGCCCAAAAATTAGACGTTCCTATATATAACAAAATACAACTAAGCTCAGACTGATCAGACTGATCAGAAAAAGTTTCCTGTGTTCATTTTTTAAAAAACTTATATACCTTGTCATGGTTTTTCTAAATTCTCACAGTTATGTGAATTTGAAACCTCTCAACACTGCTCAAAAATTGTAACATTGAATTTAAAAGTTTGAGGTCTTGCATTGGTCAAGATATTCGAAGTAAAAGTTGAAATGTTTTATGGTATTACGGACTTCTTGTCTACTATGAAGAAGGAGCGAGCGCGTCCCAAATCATTGAAAAAAACGCTAAAAAAACTCATAAATATCAAGAATTAGTATTAACCAAACAGGTGGATAGCACTTTTTGCGGTCCTTTTCGCGCGCACTGATTTGTTCATCAGACACGGTATATCCTAGGATATTCACCTCCAGACAAAATTTTGAAAGTTGCGGCTCGTTTTGCCACTGTCACGGAAGAAAAAATTCGTCAAATAAACGAAGAAGCCACTCGATCCTACAAACACAAAATGCACCTGTTTGGTTAATACTAAAACAACTATCCCCCTCAGTGTCGGTGTCTAGTGAGCAATTTAAACTTAAAACTACTAAGGCTTGATTAAACTTCTCTGTACTAATTAGGAAAATTCATGAATCTATACAAAAGCGGTTCACTCCCCGAATATTTTCACAATTATTTTCCAATGACCAACGAAATTCATAGCTATAACACCAGGAGTGCTAAATCGTATTATCTCGACCGTTGTGTGGAACAAATATTAGACAGTTTTCTATAAAATACAAGGGTCCTAATTTTTCAATACTCTTAGCTTTGATATTTCTACGGTGGCCCATAGGGGCAAAACAAAACTAAAAAAGAAAACCAAAGCACGCAAAAAAAAAAAACAACCCTGAACCACGAAAACAAAACCCGCATCACGAAAAAGAAATGTGAATCACAAAATAGAAAACTGACTCACGAAGAAGAGAAGCGAATAACGAAAAAAAAAGAAACACGAACAAGAAATATGAAGCACCAAAACGAAAACTGAATCACGGACATAAAAAGTGAAACACCAAAAACAAAACTGAACCACGAAAATAATTCGGAGAACTGGTTACTAGCGCGGCCAGTAACAGTGGGCGTGGGCGTGGGCTCCCTGTGGGACGAGCAGCTAGCACGTGGTCAGCTTTGTCGCCATGTTTTGTAGTCATTGCGGTTCTTGGATAGCAAATCTGCAGCATAAGTTCTGCGGTAGATGTGGAAAAGAGATAATTGTTCCAAAGGCAAAACCTACGGCACTGCCTCTACCAAGTTTTAAAAAATTCGCTGCAAAAAAAATCTTGGAACGCCAGTCGTTTTCAGCTAATTCAGGTCGAAAAGGAATGACCCGCGGTTGCGGAAAGTTTCTACGCAAAGGAATCGGCCCCAGCCACAAGCCCATGGACCCGGATATGGTTAGCATAAACATCGGGATTGCAAGCACAGTCAGTGGCATAACAAAGCCAATGAGAGGCAAAAATCTTCCCTTGCAGAATTTCATTAACGGACGATGACTTTGAAATTCGCAAGGGAAGATTTTTGCCTCTCACTGGCTTCGTTATGCCACTGACTGTGCTTGCAATCCCGATGTTTATGGTAACCACATCCGGGTACATGGACTTGTGGCTGGGGCCGATTCCTTTGCGTAGAAACTTTCCGCAACCGCGGGTCATTCCTTTTCCTTTTCGACCTGAATTAGCTAAAAACGACTGGCGTTCCAAGCTTTTTTTTGCAGCGAATTCTTCAAAACTTGGTAGAGGCAGTGCCGTAGGTTTTGCCTTTGGAACAATCGCTTTTCCACATCTAACGCAGAACTTATGCTGCAAATTTGCTATCCAAGAACCGCAATGACTACAAGAAACATGGCCGCAAAGCTGACCACGTGCTAGCTGCTTGTCCAACAGGGAGCCCACGCCCATGCCCACGCCCACGCCCACTGCTACTGGCCGCGCTAGTAACCAGTTCTCCGAATTATTTTCGTGGTTCAGTTTTGTTTATGGTGTTTCACTTTTCATGTCCGTGATTCAGTTTTTGTTTTGGTGCTTCATATTTCTTATTCGTTTTTTTTTTCGTGATTCGCTTCTCTTTTTCATGAGTCAGTTTTCTATTTTGTGATTTACATTTCTTATTACGTCCAGGACAGCATGGCTGTGAATTCGCTGTTCAAGTGTATTAAAATCGAGCGCATGCAAATTTTCTGAAGAGAAGATGAACCAGATTGTTGTTACTCCATGTTAATCTATTTGTCACGAAGCTCTGATACTTGTATAATTTGAAAAAAACCCGCAATAAACCTTTCGCCAACTACCGGCTGATGACACATGGCCATGCTTTTCATTTGTTGCTTGCATTTCTAAAATCCAAAACTGTGACGATTGTTTTCTCTGGAATATTTTATTTAATAAAACTACAGTAACAATTTCATCGACAATGATAGTACTGCTTCCATTGAGTTAACAAGTGATTAGACTCTCTTGACAATTTGAAAACGGATCTTGAAGTTGAATGAAACATTTTCTAAGTGTAACTACAAGTTTCAGCCGCGCAATTTTTCCTACACGCATAGACCCTTTTCACGGTTCTTGAGGCAATTGAAAACCTGACGTTAGCACTCTGTAAGCGCCAGAAATGGAATAAGCAGGTAAAAGTTAATAAGTGCCGAAAATATAGGGATTTAATATTGAAAACTGTGACATTAGTGAGGATTTTAAAAACAAAAAATACCCCGAAATTCTAAAAGAGAATGTATGGGAGTTTGCATGGGATCGAGGCTTAAAGGGCATGCGCTCAAAATTCCGTTACATTCTCTGTCAAGTTTTCAGGTTTTAAGAACTTTACAAGATCTACAGTTTTCATTATTAAATCCCCAAATTTACGGCACTTACTAACTTTGACCTGTTCTTTCCATTTCTGGCGCTTACAGAGTGCTAACGTCAGGTTTTCAGTTGCCTCAAGAACCGTGAAAAGGGTCTATGGCCGCCAGCATTCGAGTTTATCTTCAAGTTCAAGTTTAACGGCGGTTTTATACTCAAACTGTATTGCAGATCGATCGCCAAATGCTAATTAATACTTCTTGGTACAGCTTTTGAGTTTCGTTCATGTTTTTTCTCTGTGTTCTGGCTGTGTGCCTTTAAAGTGCTAAATCATTGTTCGTGACCACTAATCGATCGTGACCAAATAGTGACTACATCTGATGCTACACTACACACGCCATGTGACCGCCACGAAACATGAATGCGAGGCTCGACTACATCAAATCTAAACCCTTTCTGGCATTTGCAAGTGAGCCCACGAGGCATTGCGAGTGAAACCACAGGGAGCCCATCTGAAATATGTCGCTGCTCGCTTCGCTCGTAGCAATAACTAAATATGCAAATACAGCACTCAGTTAGTTCTAAATGACTCCGTTAAACTTAACTCAAAATTTACGTCTGAAATAAATGTTTCTGATACCGAAGCCTTTCTTAAATGCAGATGTTCTATCAACCTTGGTCAATGAAGTGAGTATTGGCTTCTACATTCTTGAAATTCGTGCACGGGCTTGGATATTGGTCCGAATGCTTTTGTTCAAAAAATGAAAATGAAACAGTTCCGTCTGCTGCATGCTTGGTTGTTGAACACTTTCAAGTGATCACAACTCACTCAAATTTTGGATCAAAACTGAAGCAAGAGTCCCAAGGTAACCTAACAGCTCCGCAGTATTCAAGACTAAGCTAGAAATTTAGAATAGGATCCAGATTTAAAATCTGTCATCAGTGGTGGCTTTAGTGTTAATTTCAGCATCACACTGCGCTCAGTTCGAGTGCTAAGGCCATCGTAAAACTAAATAGAGCGCCAAGATGCTGGAAGAATATAAAATCGACTAAACTTTGATCGTGCAGTTGTTTGGAAAACTAAAAATGCCAGTACAACGAAATTTTCTTGGAGAAAAAATACCATTTTTTTCAAAGAAGACGTGACTGTTGGCTATTAGGCGACTCAATACACGACGAGATTTGCGTCACAAATGTTGTTCCTTAATAGCCAGTATTACGCATATCTTTAGAAGCACTAAGAAACAAACAACAGGCAGGCAATATATTATAACTTGACAATTGTATAAAACATGATCTGATTATAGGTACAGATTAAGACAAGAAACAAAGAAATACAGTCTGGAGTCTGTTTACAGATAAACCATACAGAAGGAAAAAGAAAAGTAAGTTCATTGAAAAATATAGGAGTGTAGGATATCAATACAGAGACTAATCAACTGTGACTACAACTAATGTTTGAAAGAGTGAACCGTGAGGCTAAGTTAGAACTATTTGTCAATGGAGATCCAAACCTGAGGACCAAAGAAGCTGGAATTAAACTTTCTAAAGTTTGTTCATACACATAGTGACATACGGTGGATCTTGGGATGTCTTTGATGCTAATCGAGTACAGAACTGATGTACAATGTTTACAGAGTCATTGATACATGTTGATAATGTCAGGACGATCATCTTTTCTATACTGGTACATGTACTTGAAAAGGAATAAGTATAAAAACTTGTAAAGATTCAGCGCTTTGAAAATTGGAGATATATGGACGTGTTTTAGATGGAACAATTTAAGGCAAACTATTACTTTTTTAAGTGCTTCCCAAAGTTTGCACTCATTGGTTATAAAAGGGAGTGCAATTGAATAGCAAACTTAACAAAGACTTTGAGATGGAACAAAGTTTGGAGTTTGGAGCAGTTGGCCTCCATAAGCACTTGATCGACTCTTTCAATTGTTGTTCATGTTATGAAACTCTGCATCGCTTTTGGTTTGAGCCATCCTTTGCTAAATGGACGGAGACGTTTTACCGAGATAGAGCTCGTTGTTAGAGGCGACTTTTCATACCAGTTTGACGGTGATGATTTCAAGGACAACCGAGCAAGAAATTGACCAGAGTCACGACTGGTTCTTTTTCTGGAAAAGTGATGATAACAGTTTGGCACAATTAACGAAACGTGTTGCTCTAACTTTTAAAGCTGTCAGAAGCAAATACATCTGTTTGTAATAATAATAATAATAATAATAATAATAATAACAATAAAAATAATAATAATAATAATAAATAACAATAATAATACTTTTACATCTTTTTGCAAGTTTGAACTGAAATAATAAGACTGCTGTAAAAAGACTAATCGAGTCTGGAGTCCCATTTACAACACTTTGAAAACGTATTAGCGGTCGAAAGAAAGAAGTTTTAAAGACTGTTAAAGAATACACACACACAAACGCACACAAACACATATATGTTGTATTAAGAAATAATATTAAAAAACCAGGGTGGTAAAGGGTTTTTTCGTGAGCCGTGATTTGCCTCACATATTTTTGTGTAATGTGAATTGGGTAATTATTTTCACGTGAAACGTGATTCGAACTGACTCCTCGAGTCGTGATTTAACTAAAAAAATTCTCGTGAAAGCGCCCAAGCGCCTTGGATTCACCTTTTAACACATCCATGATCACATTGATTTGTTTGACGGTGTAGCATGGGTTGCGGGCTTTGAGTTCTTCGCGAACTTGTACATATTCTAGCTTGCTGACCTGTTTAGCCCTCCTAGGTTATTTCAGCTAGCTGGTACAAAATTACGTTTTTCTGTCATTATGTAAATATATGTTTTAGATGCAATTGTATGTGCCAAATGAATTATTGTCATTGTCATTGTCATATTCGTTGTCCCTTCCTCGTCTTTCTTGACCCTGTTTGTTACCCAGGGACAGCTAAATTCTACCATAAGGATTTAGGTTCCTATGCTCGTTTGTCGAAAACTGTGACGTCCGGCCTGTTACCCTGATGTGATGCAGTTTGAATTCTGCACTCAGCAGTGTGGGTACATGTAGGCACGTCCCACAATATTCGAATTCTTACTTGGTCGTTCTTGGCTTCTGGCTTCGGCACTATGGCGGTGTGCAATGTGGTTGAGTTTTATTGACCAGACCACAGTGCTTAGAAACGTGGAATACAAGCACTTTAGTCCTGCGTTGTGTCGGGCCGTGTAATGGTTCTATGCTAATGCCTGGCAGCCCTCAAGAATATGGGCTACAGTTTCTGGTTGCTCTCTGCAAAGCTGAAAGATAGTAGAGTCTCTGATGCATTTCTTCAACGTCATGGATGGTCTCAATCGGGCAGTCTTCCCATCTAGTAAGTCAATCGAAACAGTGTGGTGCGATGTTCTCATCATTCCGTCGATTTTTAATTAGTTTTTCATGCCATTTCTGCGTTCTGCCGCTTCTGTCCTTGCTCTTGTCAGGACCGGATTTCTTACTGTTTGACCGCATGCTAGATGGGTCGACTTGTTCTGGCTTTCATATTTAATCTTCCATTCTACATCTCCATTTGTTGAGATTTCGACGCTTATCTCACTGGCGAAGCTTTTTGCATCTCTTGTTATTGATCTTCGTCCCTTTTGCATTCTCGACATTCTCGTTAGGTCTGCTTTGGCCACAGCTTTCACTGTAGGATCCGTTGAGCGATGCATGTGCAGGGCAGTTTTGATTTTGGTCTTTTTGTACATCTGTTTTCATGACTCAAAGGTTAAAGGCCACGTCCCCCTTTTCTTCTGGGGAAGTACAGCAACTCGTCTGAGGACGCTGGGTGCTTTGCTTTTGTGTCGTCGAGGATTTTTCTCAGCATTTTTTCCAGCTATTTTAAGTCGTTCACAGGCCAGTGCATAATCGGCATGTGGTATGTCAAGGCTGGCAGAGCAGAAACAGTTGCTGTTTGCACCTTGTGCTTGTCTGATAGTGGGGACAACCAGATTAGCCACGTCTTTTGCAGGATTTCTTTGGCTGTCTCTTCTCTCGTGAGTCTTGAGTCTTGAAATGCATGTTCTTTGGTCCCAAGGAACTTGTAGAGTTGGTCTTCCTGGACTGCTCTGATCCTAGTAGTGTGATCAATTTGAATCGTCTGATTGTGGTGAGTTTCTCCTTTCATCACAGTCATAACAACCCCTTTTTTGTTGCCTAGACTCATATTCTGATCTTTCAAGAATAGGTTGACCTCCTTCAGGGCTGGGTAGAGCTCTTTTTAATTTGATGTGATTAGCCTTATGTCATCGATGAACATCAGTTGCGTGGTTTTAAGTTGGATTAGCTTGCTTGATGCATGTGTACCCTTCTATTGTTCTTATCATCCATGCAAGGGGTTCCAAGTAGATGAACAAATGGGTTTAATCAACAAAAGTTGATATGGTGTGTTTTTCGCCTGTGGGATATAGTGTTTAGCTGACGTTT